>JAPMOQ010068116.1:529371-556165 GCA_026543055.1 Argiope trifasciata | reverse complement strand
AATCGTAACTTGAAGCCGAAGCTGCAAGGAATCGTAACTTGAAGCCGTGAATTGAATCATCCTAAATCGTGACTAGTAAAGAGTTATCGAGAGGATAGAGAAGCAACAGCGAAGTGCAGCATTTGTTTTGAGCTCAAGCTAGTACTGAACTGAATGGTTGCCTTGCTGTCTATTGTGAAGGCAGTATACAGTCCTATGTAGCAAATCTTGTGCTAGTGAATCGTCAGTTTGGCTGTAGCTAAAGCGAAGAAACAGGAGTAATTCAGCCATCCGGATGGGCAGTTGATAGAAACTCCTGGGATCTCTCCTGCTGAAATCTGTCTGCTTTGTGCTCTGTGGTCTACTGTTGTTGCTGTGTCTCGGCTGTATATATCTGTCGTCTTTGTGCTGTCCTGCCTTCATATAAATAAACGTCGTCACTATGTCTACTGAGGCTGTGGGATTGTCCTCGCATCATACATCCCTCTACAAGCGAACTCGGTGATGAAATCGAGTAACAAAATTTTTATTTCAATCAAAATCTAAAAAACTACAATATTAGAGCTCTTGTTACTAAATAATGTGCGATTCTCCTCAAAAAAATACCAATAAACATAAAACGTCAGAAACTGAAAGACCTGAAGAATTAAATCAAATAGGCAAATAAAAATGCATAATTTCATGATAAATCTACTATCGATTCATTTTTAAAAATTTCGATTCATTTTCGTTTATATTTTTATTTGTATATATTTCTGGATTCGAAACATTAATATGGAGGTTATTATTTCAAAAACAAACATTTTAGAGCTTGTTGTAAAAGAAATTGTGTGATCTTTCTTTCAAGAGACAAAAACAGGTTCTATTTATAGTAGTAAAAAAACTCTTGATTAAATATGTCTTGAAAAAGGAACTATGCATTGGAACATCCGAGTTAGGGCAGAAATATCTTTAAATATTTCTAAAGATGTTTCTGAAGTGAAACTGGAAACACTTGAATAGCATAAATATGATCTGAAAGATTGTATTGCAGATGATATTGGGTGCATTATCAGATAAAACAGAAAGCATGACAAGAATTTCTTTTCAGCCGATCTATGCTATGAAATAGAAGGATAGATTCTATGAATTGCGAAAGGTCCATTAATAGCAGAATATTCTTTGATATATAATATTTTTCAAATAAATACAACTATAAAAGCAAAACCATCGTTTCTATTCCTCTAGTATTTTCAACTTTAATTACTTTATATTCATGCTAAACATCTGAAGAATCACTGAAATTTCAATAGAAAAAATTTCAAAACAGTCCAAAATTCAAATCCTTAACATGTGAAGATACTTGATATAATTGGCCACCCTGCCACCCATGAACGTAGTAATGTCAGCAGGATTTGTGGTCAACTGCTATCATTGTCCATCCTTACATCAATCAATCCGTTAAACTAACATTCCCTTCAAGAAAGTTAATAACTGTCCTTCTCCCCACCTGCACATTCTCAAACAATTGGAATAAAACTGACAATCTCTGACCATGCGAAGTCACTTAGTTTTCTGGATTTGAATTGTTACAAAGTTCACCGCTGACATCAAGGAGCATAAAAATTCTGCTACATAAAAGCAAGCAATCCTAAACCACTTACCTAGAACATAACTCGAAATTCCAACAAAAACACCAACGAAAATTTATTTTCTTGAGACATTTCCTTCGCGTAAAATCTGATCTTCATGTGAAATATCAACAAATAAATCTACGTACGTTTAAATCCGGTCTCACGGCAAACAATTTTTGACTCTCGCATTACTAGATAGAAATAGTTTAGAGACCCTTGCTTTTCTAGTTGAGTGCAAGCCGTGTTGAGATGCATTTAAACTGAATTCTCGAGAATAGAGGAATATTTATGTTCTCTTGCCTTGCGACGCGAGTACTTAAATTCCAACATTTGCTTAGTGTAAGAGAAAAACGAAAATATTTCCCACTGCATTTTGAGTTGTCATTGCATGCACAGTAAATATATAAAAGGGACTCATAACTTACTAGGAATTAAAATCTAAAGGAAGGCAAAAAATTAAAAATCAGATTAATGTTTATGAAATAATATTTTTCATCCAAGAAGTTTATTATTTCCTAGTTTTTAGATTTATAACAAGTAATTAAAAATTAATTCAATTCCTACTTAGGTCAACAAAGATTTTTTATTTTAGTAACTTCTTATTAAATAATTATAATTAATATAGATATGTATTTGCATATGACAGAATCTCAATATTAAACTGCAAAAGAATTTTTTTCAAGCAATCTAAAAGCTTCGCCAATGATGGTATTTATTCTTAAATTTATATCAAGCTAAATATACTATACAAAAGACATTTTTTTTCTCCCATATAAATATAAAAATTAAAAAATTAACGATGTTCATTTGAATCGAAATTGTATTCGTCACTTCACGTGAAAAATAAATTCTTGAACTTTACCGATTGAGTTACTGTTTGTTGATTTAAATTCATTAAAAACTGCTAAAAGTATTTACATTAAAAATTAAATTTAACTAATATTTGAAAAAAAAAAAAAACGGTATTAGCACCAAGTGTCATCCATTACAAGCTTAGAAAAGGTATTTAAATTTGAGTGAATGAATCAAACTTTTTATTTATTCCTTGAAAAGAATATGCTATGCATCTCATTTAGATATTCGATTGCTAAATGCCTAGAATGTTTAAATAAAGACAATTTTTTAAAAACGAAGAAAATTAGAATATAATATGCTGTTACGAGCAAATAAGTTGTGTTCGCAAACTCAACATTCAAAGTCAATATCAGTTTATTCTATCAAGCTTATCGGACCCAATCTCTATGCTCTAATTAATGTAACGGGCGATTCGAAAATCTGTTTACACTTAAAAATTTGATAATGTACAGAATAATGTAGGTAGAGATACATGTGATAAAAAACTATTTCACTTCCTACTTAGGTCAACAAAGATAAAATTTTAGTTTCCCAGTTCTTGCAAAAATGCAACTAAAACTTTTCCGCTTCAGTAATCTTGGAGCTTGGTGAAAAATTTAGCGGCTTTGGTGATCAATTAAAAATTATTGGAAAAATTTAATGAATTTAGGTTTTAAAAACCTTAGCATCAAGTGTCATCCACTACAACTTAAAAAAAAATTGCAATAGGATTTGCATGATTGCTCTAGAATTTTAGATACCCCAAGTTCCCTGATTCAGGAAATCAATAGACCCAAGATACTGAGCTTCGTCAGTCTACAGCACATTAGACAAACTACTGATATCTTCCTTTTTAACTGGGGGGTGGGGTGATGAAACCGCATGTCATTTCAAACAGATGTATTAAGTTTTATCTCCACTGCAATATTCCTCGAATTATCAAATTTTCAAATTTTATAGGACTTCTGAATCATAGATCACTCTTGTTAGCAATATTTTTTGCGGGGAATCAAAAGTAACATTGAAGTGAAATATTTAAGCTTAACTAATTTTATTTTAGATTTTCCAATCCTTTCGACAATATTTAAATTCATGTCTGAGCTCTGTGATTATGACATATAACCAATACTCCATTTATAAAAATACGAGGGGTTATACCAAAATGTTCAAAAAGGCAAAGAAAAAAGCTCTTTCTTAACAATAGAAACAGGATACAAATGGTAACTAAGAAGTCACTTTTCTACACAGTCAACCAACCATTTGAGGCATTTATCACACTGTTGTACCAATTTGTTTAACCCATCTTGGAGATAATCAGGGCCTGGCCATTGAGCCAATTCTGGACACCTTTTTGAACATCACCGTCTGATAAGAACCTTCTTTTGGATAAGCGTTTCTTCAATGCCGAGAAAAGTAAATAGTGATTGGAAGCCAAATAAGGGCCATATTGAGGTGGCTCTAGACCTCCCAAGTGACCGTTCCTACATTTCCCACTTTCTGCCAGCTTCAAAGGGATAGCACCATTTCGCCACCTTTTGTCTACTTATAACTTCACCCCTGTAACATTCTCCGTCTCCAATAGTGATAAATTATTTCCGCCAGCTGTGTTGCCTTTGTGTTTACTAGATAACTTGAGATAACCAGATGTTCTCCTTTCGGGACCCGAGGCATCTATATCTGAAAGAACACACGTGGAAATTCCTCGTCCAGAAGACAGTGATAGTGCTTTCAGAGGCAATGCAACATCCAAACATTTGGTTGCCAAATTTCCCTATTGTAAAGGGTCCACATGCTCCAGATTTTTCAGCGCGCTTTAATTACCTTCCAACGACGGACGAGCGCCACTGAAAGGGCCCTTTTGCTGGAAGTGGTTGGCCGGAGGAGAGGACCAGTAGCCACTGAGGAAGAGGAGGCGGAAACTGTCGCTGAGATAAAATACATAGAATGTTTTAGAGAGGGGGAGAGTTTCTGGGAGTCTGGGGGAGTTCGATAGATTTGGAGTGCCGCCTGAAATGATCGTTGTTGGACAAATCCGCTAATTTTATTATGCTGTGCTTACGATTTGGGGAACTGATTTTCAAGTAAAAACCTTCAACTGTTGTGGAAAGACGATTTTTTAGTTCATGGTGTAAAAAGCAACTATATAATCAAGATAAGAAAGAGTTGCTCTTTGTGTACATATATAGGGCTGTAAAATAAAGAGGTGTCTAAAAATTTGAGTATTCTTTGATCTATCGAGATCAAGACATTACAACCCTGGACAATTCAGCGATTTGTTTGTAAATGTTCGATGGGCACACATTCTTGGCCCATAGAAATCGCATCATGGTTAGACCATTTTTCAGAATCATGCCATTACTGTCTCCGTTTCAGGTCTCGGTACTAACGCTATCTGCTCGAACGAACGGTCTAAGACAATTATGCCATCTGTCTCCACTCTGGGTAACAATATTCCCACCCACAATTTCTATTTTCCAAATACTGCTGCTTATGAGCTTTTTTTTGGGGGGGGGGCGATCAGCATTCGTATGCTCACAAATATAGTTTGTTTTCAGTTAAGTACAATTCAATTTTAAGAAATTAATACAGCTAATTAATACAACAAAAATAAATTAAGATATATTTTCATCCAGATTACTTAGAATAAGTAGGATTAGATTTTCCAAGGAATGAGTTTGAATAAAATTGAGGTGAGCACACCAGATGTTTTTTATTGCATTATCTTTTCATTTTATTAAATTGCCTCAATTCGGTGTGGCAACAGAGCATCAAAACAATTTTATTTCATTAAATTAACACCAAGATTTGTTGTGCCATAAAAACAACAAGAGGACATTAAAACATTTAAGCATTACATTTTTAATTGCCTAATCTCAATTTAAGTACAAGCATTATTTCTCATTAAAATGTTTCTTTAGATTTATCCTTGCGTATTTTATATCTCTTGAAAAATAGTTATTTTAAAACCCTAACTTGCGGAGAAAATATACTTTCAAGTACGATTTAAATCCAAGATTAGAGAAAGGTAGTTTCGAGAATTCCCTAGGTGGTAATTATTTGCGCAGATACTAAGGCAATAAAATTCCCCTAAAATGATGTTTCTGAAGATACTACTTCTTTAAACCGCAAGCAAAATGCTTATTTCCATTGGTGCGATTTAACTTGGTTAAATGTTTGTTACAGACTTATCTTACGAAACATCGGAACTCTAAAAGACATTTCAGAGTTTTTTTCGATGTATACTTGCATATTTTCAAAGAGATTCAGTGTTCAATTAAAGTTTTATTTTAAAACAAAGCACCGTAATAAGAGATAAAATTTCCCATTGTTGATGGTTTTAAATACCTTTATTACCCATTTTTGAAAATATTAGATGAACATTAGTATTTCTAGAAATCATTTCTTTATAATGCATGTAAAATTTTTAATTAAATCAACTGTGGCGTAGGTACTTAATCAGTTACTAATTTATATTCTATTAAAATCTCATTTTATTTTCATACTTCAAAAATTTCCTTACGGCTTAGTAATAACGTATTTTTGCTTCTATTATTTGAAATCGTGATAAATGAATTCACTGGCTTAAGTTGAATCTATGATGTCTAATATAGATTCTGCTTATGAGTAAAGGGAATTTGTTCAGTGGAAATTATCATTCTTTAAACGTTCTGGAAAAATTGTACATTGTTAAATATACACAGTGATAAAATGCAAATATTTGCTGTTTATGTTAAACACGTTTTGTTTCAATTTCTACAATTAGTTCACACACTCCCAATGTACCTTGTTCAAATTTTCAATTGTTTATAAAATACATATTCATACACTCGAGTTCAAACACATTTTTTAAAACTTCTAGTGGATGACACCCGATGTTAGTTTTTTCAAATATTAATTCATTAATTAAATTTAATTCATTTTCAATACTTTAAATAGAGTTTTAGCAGTTTGTAGTGAAAGTTCTAATTGACAGACCGTAACTCAATCTGCAAAATGCAAGGATTGCACTATTTTTCCCATGAAAGTGAAGAATGCGAGTTCAATTCTTGCGAACATCAATGATTTTTTTGATACTTTAAATATTTATTAAAGTAACTAAAACCCAAACAAAATTTTTACATAAGAAAAAAATTTATTTTTTTATATTACTTATATACAATAATTTTATAGGTAAAATATATAATAATAATATAAAGCAGGATAAATCTAAATATAATATAATTATAATATATAATAGTTATAATTATAATTAAATATACTTATATATAATAATTTTATAAGCTAAAATGTGTCCTATAATATTCAATACATCCGAATTATATTAAATTCTTATCAAGCAATTTCAGAAAAAAATACAATCCATCCAATTTTGTTTTCAAATTACTCCTGTTTTATTCAGACCTTCTGTAACTTATTTTTCACGTTTAAAATTAAACTAATTAGAAAATACTTTCGATAAAAGGAGTAAGTTTGAGCTAAAGAGTAATTTTGTATTTTCCTCGAAATATATAAATTGATAGTGAAGTTCAAAGAAATAAAATCTTTCAAAGAAAATAAATCAAAGAAATCTAAAATAATGGTCAAACACATAATACTAAGAGACTTAATTTTTTGTTCACTTCGAAGATTTTATTTACTTATCTTCACTTTCTGTCTCAGCAATAAGAGCCTCGACTTTAGACATTTGTAGAAACCCTCATTTTAGAGTCATGTTACAGATGCCTGAAGTAGTGTCCAATAAATGCGCAATTGAATATTTGAAAAATCATGAAAATTAAATACGCATTTTCTTAAAATGTCATTATGTGAATTAGCTTTTTTTATCAAAAAAATTAAATGTTAATGTTGTTTAAAAATGTAACCAAAGCACTTCATTCCAAATAAAAATTTCAATGGGTTTAAATAATTATGACTAGACCAACTATAGGGTCCAATTTAAAAATATTTTGAACGGTGATGAAATGCTTGAATTCCTAATAAAAATTTATTTGAATTTATAAATGTATATTCATGCCAAAAATCAGTCCGAATAACATTCGATTGTTATTATTGATTATCAATAAAAGGCAATAAATGCACTTTTTGCTTTTAACAATTTTAAATTTAATACAGGCACTTGTTAGATGGCTCTCATCAAGCATAGTTCTAACTAAACAGAATTATTACGAATTTTAGAATGAAATTTGATACACATATGAAAGCATAACGAATCGAATTAAGGTATATAAAATGCATATAAGGAAAATAATGCATTTCCGTTATGTGTGAATTTCGAGATGCTAATTGGCTGTATTAACTGGATTAATCCCGTTTCTTTGTAAATAAACCCGACTTGGATAATTTCAATCTGTAAAAGTTGTATGAAGTTGCGTTGACAACAAAGCTAGAGGTATTCCATCATTTTCGATGATAAGCGACTTTCAATACAGCATGCAGCAATGCTGGTATACGAAAATATTAGCTCGATGCAGCGATGCTTGTTTGGTAAAGTTGCTCTTTGCTTTATTTTAATAACTTTTTTCCGGCTCTGATTTAATTCCGAAAGCAAGGACAATACTTGATGATATTGTCTAACACTTTTCTCGAAAGTTTGTTAGATCAAAATACGATTTTTATTAAATGGTGCCAAAAAACAGTTTTTGGTGATCAAAAATAATCTAAAATATTTTTTTGTTGGAGAGAACTAAACACAGCAGTTTAGATAATAAAATAAAACAAAGTCGAAGTAATTATATTTTGAACTGGAAGTCAATCACCTCATTCAAATTAAAATATTACCAAATTACCACTTATAATGATCAAATCTATATCTATTCATAAAAGTACAGCCTACTAGTTTATTAATGAAGTAAATCGCATTTGTTTATTTCGTAAAAAACAAACCTTTGATGTATTTAGATGAATGAATATTTTTAATGCATTTTATGAAGAATAACTGTCTCTGCTATTTCTTCACGATGATGATCTCAAATGCAAACGAAGAAAAATTAAATTTAATATGCATGCCTCAATGACTTGTCAGTTTAGCAGACTTCAGATGTCTAACTAAAGCTATGTTTTACAAGAAATAACGACTCAAAATACATAAAGGTTTTTAAATTGCTACTGATATTTTTTCAATGTTCATTCATAGAATATTTATTGAAATAATTGTCAGATGGTTTATCGTATTATATAAAGTCTGTGAGCTAAAAATGAAACGAGTTTTTCCAATATTTACATATGGCTTTTTTGTAATCCTTGAAAATTCTGAAATTAAACAGTTTCTTCAGAAATTGTCAGTACTTCTCATATTTCTCTTATGTGTCCTTTTAAAGGTATTTAACGTTAGAGTTTGCAAAATAAATGAAAACTAATTCTTAACCTTCAAATACTTCAGAACTTTTGGATTAATAATTCCAAAATAAAAGTTGAATTTCTTAAAAATAAGCAAGTTTGATAATAAAAAAAATACAAGCGAAGATTATAGAGCAAATGTGTACAACAAAAAAATCATTTTTAAGGAGAACTTTTGATATGTCAAGACTACCATTTGCAAATAAACCTCACCCAACTAGAAATAAGTTTCTCCAATAGCAGAGCACAGCGGATGACCGGAATCGACAGCTATAACTCGCTTCTTCAGTTAAGCTAAAAGCACCGAAGAAAGAAGGCGAATGTTTCCATGTTATCCATTTATCTGCAATAGGGAGAAAAGCTCACCCACTTAGGAAAATTCGAATTCCAGAACGATCGTGGATCTTTTCTTGTTCTTTTCAGGCGAACAAAAAAAGAATTCGGAAATAAATTTTTGGACAAGCGTATTGGAAAAAGGAGGAAAAAATAGCACAGAAAAGGAAAAGGTAGAAACTAGTAGAGGAGTTTTCAATTTAGACTGAACACGGTGGTTGCCTAAAACAGCTGACTCGGTAAAATCAAATGACGTCTAAACATGAAAGGGTGGAATGGAAAAGTTTTCTTCCGTTCATTCCAGGATTCCCCAGAAGCAATTCAAAATCCATTTCTGTGATTAATTGCTGCAGCAATGGATGTTTTTCTTATGTAAAATATTTTAAAGAACTCGTAAAACAAGAAAAATTATAAAACTTTCAAAGAACTTTTTCTTGTTAGAAATTTAACGACAGTCAAAATAATTGTACGATTTCGAAAAAGTAATATTTGATATCCAATTGGATGTTTGATTACTTTTCACTTCAAAGCATGTTTAACTGAAATATTCCTCAATTTTGGTTACAAATTTTAGTAAATATTGGAATTGTAACTAGTGAGGAGCAAAAATAAAATATTGGAAACTAAACAAGTTGAGCATTTATGAATACCCTAAAGAACAATAAATTATATAAATATTGCACTACATTAACCATCTTATAAAATATATTTTTGAATTGAATATAATAAACTGGAGTTCATTCTGCAAGTTACTGTTGATTTATATCGCAGATTTCTGGTCAAGTCCGAAATAAACTGCTCTGAAGTTCCAATTAGAATACTTTGTTATAACAAAATATATACCAACTACTATACTACAGTTTTTCTAATTGCAACTGACACGATTATGGTCAAAATTTATAAAATAAAAATATATATTTAAAAATATTTTAAACACCTATACAAAACTACCAGAAATTAGCATGATATCTATAGCTTTGGGTCTTTCGCTTCTAATCCGACCATAACCAGCCTGGAAAGTCAATACTGATGCGTGATTTAGGAATCTTAGTTTCACTCAAAAGACCCAAGATGCAAATTGTTAGGAAATTTCGGCATTGAGATTCTAAATTTCAAATTCTTTGTATCTCTTACTTTATTCTAAAATAATGCTATGCATTTTGAACTGCTATTGTGCGTCTTTATTAAAAGTAAATTACACCACTTGAGATTAAGCATATAGTTACCTATCCGTATCGTATCTGACAGTTATTTTAGCCGATATGCAAACATAAGAATTAAGATGCGATATAAATACGCCTCATTATGATTTTTAATGTCGGTGGTGTGGTCTCAGATTCCGTAATGACCATTATATTTGAAAGTTATTCCGTCATATCTGTAGAGCAATTCATAATGCATTACATTTTATTTGCACTTAATAAATTGTAATTTAAGCTTTTCTTTGGGCATACCCAATCTTTGGAGACTCCACTCCAGTTACTTTAACTCTAAATGGCTGAATCACTAGCCTTTAAATATACATCTTTGACATAAATGATCAGGTTATAAAGCGACGCAATTTATTGAATGCGTCACTCGAAAAGCAATTCCACGAATGTCTCATTAGTGTAAGAATTTCACTACCTGTTTGGAGAGAACTAGTGTTAGGATTAAAAAGCATGCCTCTTTAAACGCATTATTCATATTAGAAAAACATCAAGTACAGACTTTTTTTGAAAGATGAGCAATTTCTTACTTGTATTTCTTCCAAAACCTAAATTTATATTACTGAAACTTAGAGTGGTGCATAATCTCTTCATGGGCTATGCAACGGTCCCCTGTCAGATTCACAAAGAGCTGGATTTCCAGATTGCTGCTTACAACCTGTTAACACCCTCCATTGTTAAAAGCTGCCAGATTTCGAGACAAGAGATCTTATGACTCTCCACATTGGTAACCGTGCTGACTAATACCCTTAGGTTAGTGTCTTTTGTTAATTCTACGAATCGATGGAGAAGTGTTTCCACGAACTCTTTTCACGATAGACCTTTATCCTTCAAATGCTGTGTAAATAGCAAATATTTCATCTAGATTAGAACAAATTATTCTATTGTATATGTCTGTAAATAAAAGAATTGTCTAAAATTTTACTTTTTCTTAATCAGCCAGGATCAAATACTTACAGCCATGACCAGTCATTCAAGGTTCTCGCTTCATAATGTCATTTAGTCAAGCTACTAAATTAAAGAATTGTCGAATTGGCTTAAAATATGAAAGAAATTTTTAAAAAGGTTTTACATTTTCGCTATTAAAAGCACAGAAATTTATATTTTAGTGCTTCGATTTTTAAAAAATCGAGACAATACCGTTGAAAAGTATTTAAAAATAAGTACCGATATTTGCAATAAATGCTTCATTTATTTTTTTAATCGTTTTTGGCTTAATCGTGGTCAGGTTTGAAGCAAGAATAGCCATTTTACACAGAAATGTATGGTTTGATATTCCAAATAAAAATATTTACTATTATCTGCATTTTTAAATAAAATTATTTATAGCATAATATAAAATTAGGTTTCATAAAATTGAAAGTATTGCAATTGGGAAATGTTTATTCACTTGCAAAGAGGAAATCGAAATTGTTCTAATTTCAGAAAACCATGTCATGCGAATTTTTTTTAAATTTAGCTGTAAATAACTTATCTGTGATTTCAGAATCTATTTGACCTCATAAGATATGAAATAAAATTAAATCCATGGCCCCCTTTCCTTAGAGATGTTTTAAATATCACCCAACCAAGAGATCATCAATGTTCCATTCAGAAATCCTGAAACAGTGCATTCGAATTTCATGCATGTCTTTTCAAATATTCATTTGTTGTTCTTGAACAAAAGCATTTAAAGCCACTTCCCGAGTACATATAGAATCACTATTTCCTTGAGAAAACTCCAATTCTAATGAAGAAATATTCTAATCCAATCACCTAGATTGAAAGGAATGGGTGATTAAAACAAACATTTTAATTTTTTGCATCTCATTTTTCCGTTGCCTTTCTCGTTATGCACCAACTTTATCATTAGAACCATTGAGTTGGTTCCTGGATATCTCTGCTTCAACATGCCAAAGATCATATATCCACTGCTATTCTAATAATTATAATTCCACTTAGTATACCGAGGATGGTGTGTAACGAGAGACCACTCTCCCCCCCGTGGACGATACGGATTTCTAATTAGTTTCTAATCTCTCCTCGCTGCGGATAAACAAAGCGAGTGCTATCGTCCTCATCACTTGTCAGAGGTGGAATGAGAATGCTTCTTCATGCGGTTGTCCAAGCACTGCGATTTGTAGTCCAGTTTAACTGTATTTCCCTATCACATTTGTTGCTGACCACCTATTTCAACATTTATTTTATGAAACCTTATGACTAAAATATTTATGGTAAAAAATGCATCACACTATGAATTTTTAGAGTTGCAACTTTGAGAGGCACATTTAATTCATTAAACTATTTATTGGCTTTTATTTTGAGAAAAAAAATTATTACTAGTTTTGTTATATTTGACGGAAGATGGATTCAAGCTCCTTACAAATTCATTCAATTATCTGACATTACTGCAATATTGGAAAGACTTGCTATCATGTTCAAGGTTGTAGCGATTGAAGACAGCGAGAATCCAACTCGCAACAATAGTGTTTGCAGACGCGTATTATGACCACTAGGCTGCCTATAGGTTATCTTTTTTTAAGCTTCCACTATAACACTCCTCCCTCCATTGAGTTTGAGGCAAGACGAAAGATATTAGTGGTGATATATTGATTTGAGTATGAATGCACCTGGCCCATCTGTAATGATAGATTATTGTCGATTTTATTTATTGGAAGATTTGTCAACTTTATTTTATTTTACCTCTATTTTTATTTTAACCGCGGGTAGTGAGTACCGCAACAGCTGCATGAAGGTCGCACTTCTTGTTGATAGCTCTAGGTCACCAATATAGAGTGGTGGTATTGAGGATCGGATTTGCAACGTTTATAGCCGTTTATTAAGCTTCTATAAATTAATCAAATTATGTTTTTCTCTGCTTTAAGATACAGGTGGGAGGCATGTAATACCCAAATTATACATGTTTAATTTCCCAGCACCACATATCTCTTCATTTTTTTACCATCTAATCAGAAAAAAAAACTAACTCAATTCTTTGGGAAATCATGGAAAGAAATTGTCATGAATGAAGAAAGATTGATTGCTTCAATGAAAATTCTTAGACTGATAGTTAAAAAAAGTACATTTTTCCTTCTAAGAAATTTCGGATCTTATAACAGTGCTTAATTTAGCTTTCCAAACCTTTTATTGTGCAAGAATATTACATTTAGTTTTCAATATTGTTTGATCTAACCTTCTAGAAATGAATACAACAATTTGATTTGCAATATTTTATTGCGTCATATCGATTAAATGACTTTGAATTTTTAATAAAAATTCAAAAAACGAGAATATACAAATAATCCAAGGTACTTTTAGAAACTTCATCATTCTGCTGAAACCTTTCATAGTTTCATTCGTATTTCACATGTAGCACTCGACCAAAAGAAACATTCTGTTAAGAAAGCCTATTTATAAAGATATAAAACAGAACAGAATTTCCTAGCAACTGGAATAGAAAACCATAACTTGTGCCTTCAAATAAGCTAAAAGCATTGAATAAAAATGAATTTTGCATGGTACCCATTTATCTATAGTAAAGAAACTCACTTAAGAAAATTCGATTTTAAATTCTATAGAATTTGCCTTCGTTTTTTCTTAAGAAAAAGATAGGGCATAACTTTTTGAACAAGTATAATAAATTCTACCGCAACATCTCATTTTCTAAAATGCAAAGGCTGCCGCTAAAAGGCTTAGAAATTTCGACTCGATATGCAGTTGCTCCAATCAACTGACATGGTGTAATCCAATACCGACTCGCCGTTGGTTGAAATGCTTCATTATGTTCAACATTTGATGCCCTTGTTTCTATTGTAATATCTTTTCAAGATAATTTTAAGAAAGGTTTAAAATTATTAGCAAAATTCACGAAAATTCCCCTTAATATAAATATTTGAATAACTCCAATTTATATATCAATGTATATTGAAAGATTATCGAATTTCGATTGCTTAATCAGCGTCCAAAAATAGAACTGTTAAATTCAATTTTCGGTTAAGAAAATACAGCTATTTTTTTAAAAAAGCAATCATTAATGTTATTCGATTTAGGGAAATTGAGCCATTGATTTATGTTAAAGAAATTGGTAGTGAAATTTGATAAGATTTCATCTCAGCAATAATTTCAAGCTAAAACATTTTCTTAACCAGAACTTGTATTCAGATACCTACTAGTACAAGTTACTGTACAATACCTCGATGTTAACGGATATTCCAAATACCACCCAATATTGTAAAGATACCGACAAAATATTCTCGGATATTGTACTAATGAGGAAAGTTAATTCTCAAATGTTTACCCAGGGATCTTGAAAACTTGCGGAACTTCAAGGAAGGACAACATACAGATTAAAATATACTAGAGTACAAATTTATTCAATTGGTTTTACTTGCAACTGGCAGCATTACAGTTTAGACTTTATATCCTGCACAAAACTACTACGCCTACAGATATTCAAAAGTTGTTGGAACTCTAAGTGCTCTTATGCAGATTAAGAGGAAACAGACTTGAAAGTATAGAGTAGAAATACATATTCAAGCATTAGCTAATTTAGAATGATAAATTATGGATAAGATGAAACAAATTTGTCGAGAAAGGTTCGGAGAAATTTCTTTGAACTTGCAAGTTTCAAGCATTGCCGTATAATGAATATTCATTTTCACCTAAAAGCTCATTTGCGTAAACATAACTTAAGCAAAATTGAAGGACCTGGCGGAGGTAATAGACATAACGGATATTACTAATATATCTTGAGAGAACAAAACATTGTAACAATAGTTTTACAATGTTCGATATTTTGATTGAGATACAATGTCATAATTAAATGTGGATATGTGAGCAAAAATAATTTTTCATCGGCGATATAACGAATAAATTAGTGAAAAAGACTATTGGACCTCTTGCTAAAGTTGAAATATTTCTTGGAAAGGACATTTTAGTTAGAGTTCCCTCAATAAAGCAAATTCCAGAGATTTCATTCGTACAATTATGCGATTTTATCCAGTAGAAATAAGTTCATGTACTTTATTAAGATAGTGGATCATGATATGGCAAAATACATTTTTCTTAAGTTAAATTAACAGCTTTTGTGGATTAAAAACAGAATCCAAATTCGAGTAATTTTATTTAAATTAAAAAATGTATAAATTTGAGTTTTACATTTTAATTCAGAGTTTGTAGTCCTAATAAAGAAATAAAAACACGAAATTTAACAGGCGAGTTTTACAAAAATACAAGATTTATGATGTATGTCAACATTTTATTAGACAATGGATTATAAGACCCTCTGCAGTTTTGCGCATGCATTAGAAAGGTTTTAATTCGTGAAAATCGGGGAGAAGACGAAAGGGGATGTTTACATTTAACTATAAAATCGAGTTGCTTGCAGATTGAGTTAAAGTAACCAGAATCCACATGATATTCGCATACACGTGGTAAAAAAGTATCTAATAGGGCAAAAATCAAGGTCAAAGAATTCCAAAAATGTGCTCATCCATCCACGTCTCTCATCTTAGTGTAGAAAAGTGATTGTCTCAGAATATTGAAACGAACAGTTCAATTTAGTTTATATTAATGTAGTAGGTCAATAAATTGAGGTATGTAGCCTGATACAAAACTTACGAACAAGAAAATATCAGCCGTACGATATACTAAAATTCAGTTACAATAATAAAATTTAGTAAATTCTACTATTTAAAAGTATATGAAAAATTATAAGAAAAGTACATTAAAAAATTATATTTTTAACTACATTACAAATACAAAAATTAATATTTGTAAATGTAGTTTTAAAAAATAACAAAGTGAAATAAGTTGGCAAATCAATTAAAAATATAATTAGTTTTATTCCTAAATGTGAAGGAATGAAAAGATCCATTAAATACTCTAATAGACAGAAAGGAAAATTTGTTAAATATTAAAATTGAAGTTAAAAATTTTCCTTTTAGAATTTCCATTCTCGAAGTTCATTTTCTTCAACACCAATTAATGAATTAAAAAATAGTAGCAATTTACTGTAGAAACAAAAACAATTTCACAAAGTAACTCGCTTATCATATTGGATAGATATATGCAAAACAGTTTTTTTTTATCAACGACAAGTACAAAAAATAAAGTGGAGATTCATGAAACTATTCATGCACACAAGATATGAATACATAGACATATTCAACGCTGATGATAATCAGATAGAAATGAAGTTATTTCATTGCACTCGTTTCAGAATTTAATGTTAGAGTTTAACCAGTTTTCAATAAATTTGCAACAAACTGGCTATTACATTTCAGTGAATAAAAATGAAATCCATACGGTGAAACGTTTTTTTCTTGAATATCTAGGAACGGGATTTCAATCATTAACATTTAAGGCACTCTGTTACGCAATCAAGATTCATGTTTTAAAATTCAGATGTTTAAATGCTATTCATGATTTCAAAACAAAAACTCCAATGTTTGTTAATCTTTTACTGGGAAATAAGTATGCTTGATTTGAGCATTTTTCAATTTCAAATACAATAGATATATTCCAGATACTTCTAAGAGCAGTAAAACGAGAAATTCAAATATTAACAATCTTGGATTAATAAATCTAGCTTTAATACGGAAGTTACACAGGTAGAACTACTTTACAGCCGAGTAATGTTAAAAAGATAAATTATGTGAAAAAATGTATGTAAACTATTTCATTCAAGATATGAATAAAATTCAAACTATGGTACCAATAAAAACCATGCATTTCGTATAAAAATTATAGTTAGCTGCAAGATTTACAAGCTTAATTTTAAATTCTTGAATCAAATCTTAAGATCTCACGTGTTAATAGTTTTTTCTTGATCAAAAAAGAAACAAGTAGAGTTCAAATTTTTTCTTCCAATTCTTGGTAAAGAATGTGCCAAGTTGAAAAGGGTTTTACGATGAACTTAACTAGAACAAAAACAGAGAGTAAAGATTAAAGACACCTATCGTATCACCAGAAATGATAAATGATTCAATTAATAACGATGTCATAATCATTTATTGATCTGAAGAAGCGGCGTTACTTAAATTACTGCTGCGAAACCATTGGAAAAATAAGGCACAAGATTGTTTAAGCAATATACTATGTTTAACTCGTAGAAGGAATTAAATTCAAGATTGCGTTCTAAAACAATATGTCTCCAGTTCAAAAAATTTCGTTTCTTTTGTTTAAGAGAAAAGTAATGCCACCTCAACATGCAGCAAATTTTTGAAATGCAAGTCAATAATTACTAGACAAGAAATACTTTCCTACGCAGAGAGGATCTACTTTTTATTAAAATGAAAGCTCTATAGCTTTTTCTACTTTAACTTAAAAGGAGTGTTCTTGATTGCAATTTAACTTCAGTGTAGCAACATCAGCGATTGTGGTAAACGAAAATAGATTGTCACTCACGGAAATTGACCCAATAAACATTTCCATTTACTTTGACCCTTCAAAAGGCCACTTTTTTCTAGTCGTGTTCTATTAAATTTTTAAGATTCAGATTAGCTTAAGGAAAATGATCAGTTTAACTTATCGCATAAATTTAATTCAGTTAATTAATCACCAAGTAATAAATCAAAACACAGCATTTGTTTAAGACAAGGAACTGAAGTATCCAAGTTTGTGTCAGTGAAAAATATGTCAAAATTTATGGCAGTCTTCATAGTTTTGTTCGAAGATAAATTTGGTGGGAAATATAATTTCTAAAGTCCTTTAAAAGACTTAAATAAGGCTATTTGACGCTTAAATGCAGTTAAATATGATTATGCATTATTGGGAAGATCCGATATGGAACCCTGGCAGCCGATAAACTTGAAAACGGCCGTTGTTGAAATTGTCGGATGCGAAATTGTGAATTTTAAGAATGAAATAGAATTCGAAGGAAAAAACATTTATAATGAAATTGCCAGTTAACTATTTTAGGTTTTAAGCTCTAGATTATCGGAAAATAAAAATTAGAAAGTTTGAAGGAATGCAGGAAACTCTTAACAGTTCCATCCCGAGCTCTATTGTCACTTGCTTCTTACATTCAAATTTATTCAAATAATCAAGATATATAAACCATAAAAAATAATTAAAAGTCAAGACCAAACAACATTAATTATTTCGTTATAACGCCAAGGAGACAATATCAATACGTTTCAAACACATATATACACAGAGATTCGTCTAACATTGAAAACAATTAATAACCTAAATTTCAAAATCCAAAGAAGTAATAAACGAGTATTCACGAGAATTTTTTTAAAAAATTGCTTACCATTTATCTGAAAGATATTCGCCAACAGTAGTGAATAATAAAAGCTTAAACAGCAACTTATACGTAAAAGCAGTCACAATTCAACATTTTATCCATGCCAAATGTCCATCAGATATTTAACAATATTAGATTTATTAAGGTTGTAAAAAATGCAACAAATCAAAATCAACCTGTTTTATAGAACTTAAATATCAATCAACCAATCAAATTACGCCAATAGTATTTTCTGCCAATAGTTTATTTCCATCAACTTCGGGCATTTTTGCTCGTCTGGAGTAGCGATGACATAGTGGTAAAGTTAAGGTTTCAAGATAGAATTTTAGATTCCAATGAAGGTCGTCCATGCATACAAAGTTGATATACAAATAAAAAATTACATCAGAATTTAGATGTCCACATATTAGTATAAAATGTTTTGATATTATTTTGCTTTTTGATCAAGATTCAAAATGATAATGGTTGTCTTAACACATATCTCCGACATCATTGTGCATGCTAAAGTGAATGGGAGTGGATGATCATTTATATCTATCAACATTTAACTAAATATATTGAACAGAGAATATAAAATCAAATCATTAATGGATCCGAATTTAGTTTATCGCAGAACTGCTTTAGTACAGTTTTAAAACCGCATTCAAATCGTATTAATTATTTTACTGCTTACCATAGCATGGTGTTTTCAAAAGATATTTGGAACCTTGAAAATTCACAAGCTAACATACTCTTCGGAAAATAAGTTATAACGTATCTTTTTTTTTCAATTCATTTACAATTAAAAAATATACAGAAATATTTCAGGTTTTCATTGCAATTTGGAATGCTTAGTACAAAACATATCAGAACCCATTTTACTGTTATTACTAATAGCATTTTACAAGCCAGATAACAGATATGTCAGTGATTTAAGCCGAGTTAATGTCTCTTTCTTTGTCAGTTACGCTAACCAGGACCAAGAGTAAGACGTACCTACTTCATGCTTCACATTCGCTTGCATGATCCTGTTTTACAGGGAAGGCGCATTCTCATACCTCCCAGATAGAACGATCTTGACTGCCCTGGAACTCGAACCAAGGAAGCCCAGATCACGGGAAAGACGTACAACCCCTATGCCAGAACGCCGGTTCAGAACAAATAAGTGATATGAAATTGATCTGCATATATACTGTAAGTAGAATGTATGTAAGATTATCAAAATATCGTTGTTTTAATGCTTGAAAATTTGATGGAACGATTTACATGAAGCTTCGAATGACGTCTTGGCATAGGGGTAGAGGGTCTTCCACGTGATATGGATGTCCTGGATTTGAGTCCTGGTTCGGGCATGGTTGTTCTTCTTTTATGTTCTGTCTCTGAGGAGATTGAATGTGTCCCCCTGTAAAAAATTGTACAAGTGAATTTGGTGCATGAAATAGCTAAGCCATACTATTGGCTCTAGTCGGCGCTACAGAAAAAACAAGAGGCGTTACTTTCGGCTTAAATAGCTGATAGATAACTGTCAGCGGGCTTGTACAATACCATGAGTAACAACATGAAGCTTTTTTCAAATTTATTAATTGAAATGCAATATAATCAACATATCTGATGAACATAGGAGTGAGGGTCATTTTCCCACATCTTGATGATAGAACACAGAAAAAGAACAACCATGCATGAATCGGGACTCCAACCCACTCAGACCACAGGGAATTCATGCTGCATTTATGACAGAATGCCAGCAACCATTTTATGGTGTGTATTATTTGATAAGCATTATTTTGTTATAATTATTTTAGAAAACAATAACAAAATACTTGCTTATAGTAATATACAAATAAATTGTAAATGAAAATTCTATAGCTCTTTAGAAAGGGTTTAAAAGATTCATTTTATCTAAGATTTTCCTGTTCATGGAATTGGTGCAAAATAGCTTAGAAAAGAAACCAAGAATTTCACTTCTTGGGATTCGAAAAGAAATAATACGATTTTGTTTTTCAATTCCTATTAATAGTTCCCACTCTTCCTATATATATTTATTTATTTTTCCAAGTTTTCAATCATTAATAAAATACTGTTTATTCATCCATTCAAATTCAAATAATTTTTTTTAAAACTTGTAATTGATGACATTTGATGTTAATGTAGTTTTCTTTAAAAATATTAATTTACTTGAATAAATATTAATTTACAATTTATTTAAATCATTAAATTAATTACAAATATTGATTTAATGTTATAAATGAATTAAATTTTATTCATTTTTAATACTTTCAATAGAATTTTTGCAGTTTTTCATAAAAATTAAAATCAACATGCAGAAGCTCAATCGGTAAAATTCAAGTATTTCAGTATTTTTCACTTGAAAATAAAGAATGCGAGTTCAATTCTTGAGAAAATCAATAATTTTTTTAATACTTTTTTAATAAAAAGTAACGGAAATAAAAATTTGCTGTAGTTCACCTGAATAAGAATTGATTTAAAAAAATTGTTATTTATATTATTTTTTGTTTACGAAAAAAAGTGGTACCTACCAGTATAATTCAGCTTGTCTGAGCAACCCATAAAGTTTAATTACCAAATTCCCTAATACCTCTTTCTACCAATTCATGAGGTACATTTCCAAACATGTACAGCATAAAGCATTCGGATGATCAATAAATCACATGCTTCTACTGAAAACACAACCCTGCGTTTCAGCAAAAGTCATTTCCCTACGCTCTTTAGGTGAAATCTAATCATTCGTTGACTTCCTTCATTTACAAGCTTTAATCTATTCCATTCCTTTACTCCCGTAGCTTCCGTTTCTGGCTTCAGTTATCTATTGACGGAACATTCAAGGTGGTGGTTGTATACCTCAGCGTTTACATCCCAGAAGTCACAATCTCGTTGCTGCTTCTATGTGGTAGTCTGTTTTCAATTCCCATTTAGTGTACCATCGATGGTGTAATGGGGAATCCTTTGCTAGATACCGATTTCTAATTAGTTCTAATCTCTTCCCGATGTAGGGTGGGAAGTTGTCATTTTCCTCAATTGCCAGATGTGCATTCTGATGATAAACCATGATAGAGTATAGAATAAGTGGTAGTGGAGCAATGCAATGTGTTTGCTAAATTGGTTTTGACCACCTTCAGAAGATAAGCAGATAAGCTTTTTGTTAATATGGGGCAAAATAGAATGATAATTACTAAAGTAATTGCTATATTTATAATCTAAGAATAATTTTTGGACTTGTAATTCCAAATACCTTCTTTAAATATCAAAAACATATGGTGAAAAGCTAAGTTTATATAAAAGATTATTGTTTTGGATGCATTAGTATTACACATTGATTTTTATATTATTTTATGACGGGTGTAGTAAATATAACAATTATTTTTCTTTAAATTTGTTATAAATTTTGCGATCATCTGTAAATAATTTTTAAAATACTTCCATAGTTTCGAAAAACCTTGAATAGAAATCATAACAAAGAACTCCGAATATTATATCGTTTTTTAATGCGGTTAAGGTCAATCGAGACACGCGTCAAATTTGTAACATTATCAATCATTACATCATATTAGAAACTATAAAATAAAAGCTATATTTATGAAGTTAACTTATATAGTAAATATTTCTTGAGTATGAAATATTTAAATGGAAATTACGTTGTATTTACAATCCTCCGTTGTAGCTACATCTAAAAAGAAAATTAGCCAAATCAGAAATTAATATTAAGTTTAAATAGGAAAAATGGAATAAAAAGAAAGAAGTATAGAAAGTAAACGTTTTCAGCTTTAATAGCGGGAAAATTAAAATTCGATAGGTATAATTGCAAGAATAAGTTTGATTATTCTTGCAACTGCTATGTTTTCGTTAGCTTTTATATTTAATTTCACTCTTAATGGTTTTTTATCAGTTTTATAATTTGATAATTGTCTTAAATTGGTTTGATTTGATTCTGCTGTGGTTTTAAATTTTTGAATAATTTTGTTTTTATTGTCTAATTTTAATGCTCTTGCCTAGTTTATATTAATCATGATCTTTTTCAAAATTTCAAATTCTTGGATCACGAAGGGTCGGTAAATTAAGGGTACAGTTAACTAAAGTTTCAGTTAAATTAGGTAAAATTTCCTACAATTTTTAGAATATTAATTGCAACAGAATTTTTTTTCATTCTCATAAAAAGGCTTAAAGCATAAAAAAATTCTTATAATAATTTATTAAAAGGCAAAATAAACTATGCAAAATGTAATCCATAGGTTCACTAGAAAATTTAAGTATTAAAATTATGAGTTATAGCATTTTAAACTCTGTGTTAAAACCCTTGCATCACTTATATATTGAACTAATATTTTTTTTACAAAAACAATGTTTAATATCTCAACAATGAACTAGTTTTAACAATTTTAATCTTGCCTCAAATAACTAACCTTAAATAAATATATAAACATAACTCTTCTCTTCTTGTTTATTTTACGATACGATTTTAAAATATTTAGTTTTGAAGGGAATAATTTTTATACAGTCAAAGATTTAATTTAACTTTTTAGTAAAACATACTAAAGCAATATTTTCCTGTAATAAATTAACATGCTTTAACAATCTTAATCTTGCAACGAAGGATTGTGAATCAATAAATAATTGACATAAAACTTTCCTTCTTTATTTTGTGATCGGTTTTAAAATATTTAGCATTGAAGAAAAGAATTATTATATAGCCAAAGATGTAATTTATCTTTTAGGTTGAACTCGATATTTACCTGTAATAAACTAACCCGCTTTAGCAATTTTAATCTTGCCCCAAATAATTTTCAGTCAATAACTCCTTTTTGTTTATTTTAAATTATACGGCATTGGAAAGAAAATTTTCTTAGTCAAAGATTTAATTTCACTTCTTAGTCTAGCTTACTAAAGCCGTATTTTCCTTTAATAAATTAATATTATTTAATAGTATTAATCTTGCAGTAAACAATTGCCAATCAATAAATATGTGGATAGAATTCTTTCCATCTTGTTTATTTTACGATACGATTTTAAAAAGCTTTCATTGAAAAGAGATTTTCACCAGTCACAGATTTAATTCAACTTTTTAGCTGAACATACTAAAGCAGTATTTACCTGTAATAAATCATTAATGACAGGAAAACAAATATCCATCCAAGTTACATGCAATTAAGAATACCGAAAAGCCTAATCAACGGTACTTGCATTTTTCAAGAAATGACAACACAACCTAACAAAGAAAAAAACTATGCAGAAAATGACTAACGACAATTCGCCCAGCTTTTAGTTAAACGAGGGATGCATTTTATCGTTGTAAATTAATGACTGCAGAATATCCATCCCTTAACTCGGTCAGACGTACAGATAAAGTGTTCCCTGATAAGTTCTAAGAAAAGGAGCGATAAATAATAAAAAAGATATAACCCTATTAGTAAATTGGGGTGTATTGGTGGTGGGGAGACATTTTGGGAAACTTTTTGTTGGTGTGATATAGAAGCAAATGATATATTAATAGCATTTTTTTTTCTGTCTTAAGGAGTGACTTCTAGTGAATAAAGGACTTCACTATCTTCCAAAAGGCTGAAAGGCTCTAAACAGGGTTTTTTATACAATGTTATTTATACTATTAGTGTATTAATTTTTGTAGTTTTCTTTTTATTCATAAGTGTTTCCGCCTGTCTAGAAATTTTGTGAAATTAATTACGTTCTTATTGATTAAAACGCTCTTAGTCAGAAAGTTGAAGAGATGTTCTGCTTAGTCAGAAAGTGTTTAGTATTTGTGTTATGATTTGTGATGCTTTAGGTCTTTATATACAATGTTTTCTTACCTTTTAACAATTTTTTTTATTGTAATGCAAAATATATAATAATTAATTTCTATTGTTATAAAGGAATTTAAATTCATTCATCAAAGTAATCACTATTAAAACTAAGATTTAAAAGAACGTTACCTTTTTTATCATTAATTCTGAAGTTGAAAGCAATTGTTACCTGGTGGTGAAATCTGAACTTCGGAATTGGATTGTTTCAAGTTCAAGACCGATTCCACCGGAGTACCACCGTGTAAGCACGTCAGGTGAATGTTAAATCCGTCGAGGTGAATCTTTTGTGTCAATTCCACTTTTCTATCCTTCTGGTATTGAGTTAAGGCGAATAATATAAATACATTATAGTTACGGAGTGTATTATAAAGGAAGCTCATGCATATGATAGGAATATATGGAGACTTATTTTAGGAAAATTCCTCAAACTATGCAAAACGAACAGCAAATACAGCATTTGTAGGGAATGACAGTACATTAAGCGGTAGCAAACAGTTAATTAAATAACGGCAAAGCTCATTACTTCTACGGTCAAAAGCATTGGATCACTGAATCGTCATGGGAGTACATCCCCTTTGATACTCTTCCAACAGATTATGCCATTTTCTAGAAAGATCGTTGGATTTCGGATCCTTAGTAGAGATATCAAATAAATTACTGTACTTTTCAGAAACATTTTGTTTTCACAAGATCAGGATTTATTGAAATTATATCCATTCAGCATTTAATAAATTCTCTGTAAATCCTTTTTTCTTGTCATAGTTGATACTAATAATTAAGGAAAGCAATTTTTCAGATCAAAAACTACAAGGAATGCTCAAACGAAAAGCTAAGAAACGACACTGAGGGTGTATATGAAGAATCTATTCAAAGTATATATCACCATAGGCAAAAGGTCCCACAAAGATCCCATTGATTAACGAGCCGAAGGATTCTTTGCTCCCAGAATTCTTGTGGCCGTGACGAGAATAGTCCTTCACAGCATCCTTGAGTTCGGAATCCGAGTTGACGCACTTCCCTTCCAGATGCTTCTTTTCTTTAGAACCATTAACTGCCGTGTGTACTGTGAGACACATCGAAGACTACACAGGTTTCATCAAGAACAAAAGACCGGGACTACTCATGGAGGATTTTTCTCTGTTCCATGATAACTTGCATCCACATGTCACCAGGGTCACACACGCTGAACTGGCCAAGTTAAAGTGGGAACATCTCGAAAAATCACCGTACATTCCGGACATTTTGCCCTGCAACTTTCATATGTTTGCCCCCTGAAAAAACATTTGAAAAAGGAGCGCTTCAACTTGGACGGTGAACACAAAGATGGTGTGAAAGACTGAGTCCCGTCCCTGCCACAGGAATTCTGGAACAAGGAATCTTTCTGCATTGGGGATCATTGTGTTAAAGCCTATGGTGTATACTTAGAATAAGCTCTTTATTTATATTCACAGTGCCGTTAAGTAATTTTTCCTTTGAACACTCTTTGTATGTAAGATTATCAAAATATATCTACTGAAGAGACTATTTAATATGTTCAAAATATAGCATTAGTCTGGATCTACTTAAAGCGTTGTTTCATTTATTTTTTAAAAGACACGTTATACCAACTTACCAAATACTCAAATACCCATAATAAAACAAATGTATAAATAATCCTCAAATCTCATTTAAATTCAAATATCACTTAAAACAACAGCCATTAACCTCAATTAAATTCCATCAAATACGATATATAACATTTAGTTTTAAAACCCTCAATTATAGGAAATTTTATTGCGTCTGTATTTATACGGTTAATTGCTATCAAGGGAATTTTCTAAACTATATCACTTTAATCTTACGTTTAAATTATTTAAAAGCCATATTTCTTTGTGTCGCTTAGATTTGAACCTAACTATGCCTTTACATTATGTGTAGTTAATATATTTAAAAGAATGTCACAGTATAGTTCAATTTCCTTTTAACGAGAAATTAAATTGATTTCATAGCAGAGAATACTAAACGAAAATAAAAATGGGGTCCAAAATTAATATTTCGGTAATCAAAAGTTTATAGTTTAAAATACATAAAAGTGAGCAGTTAAAACTATTTTAATCAGAAATAAAATCGATTTTTTTTCCGATATTTGATGTGACACTATTACGAATGTAAAATTAATTTTACTGTTTCCTTAGCAACATCAGAATTTTACTGTCTCTAAAATTTATGAACAAGAAATTTGAAGGATATTATTACTTTTATATTTCATTAGCCAAAGAATACGATTTAAAAAGCTATTGAATAAAAACTGCTATAGAAATGTGTCCTTATTATGAAAATCTTTGAAAGCCTATATCGAAAAGGCATCTAATGAATTGCTTGCCCGTAACTAAATATATAACTTTTATCATGAATTGCATATAAATTGTTAATGAATATTATAAATTTCCAATTAATGTCTATTTATTATAACTAAATGGTCAAACTATG
>JAPMOQ010068116.1:515831-529361 GCA_026543055.1 Argiope trifasciata | reverse complement strand
GTTCCCCAACCTCACTCCGTTAAATTTTAATCTGTTCCATCCCTTTACTCCCATGACTTCCGCTTCCGGCACTGACTTTCCATCGGTGGCACCGTCAAGGTAGTTGTTAGATACCTCAGCTTTGCCAAACTGAGAGTCATATCTCCTGCGGCATTTTGCTTCCAATTTCCATTTAGAAAACCGGGGGTTGACGCTGCGTAAAGAGAGGCACACCCTTGCCAGATACAGATTTCTAATTAGTTCTAATCTCTTCCACGCGAAGGGATGAACTGTGTCATGTCCCCTTTCGTACGTAGTCCGTGGATATTAGGTGCAAATTTCTGAGTTTGTTTTGCAGCTCATTTTTTGAGAGGTGTGTTTGTGTGGCTCTTTTTTTAAAGTCATTAGCTTACAGAGCAAATTAATATTTCATTAAAGTTTAATTCTTTAAATTTGTTTATTAGACTGGTATATAAGCTTATAACATTCTTCTTTAATATGAAGTACAGATTGTTTTTATTATTATTTTGACACGTATATGTTAATTTATTATACTTCTTTTGTTATAAATCAAATAAAAATATACTTTTTTGTATTTCAAACATTAACATGTATAATTGAATAATAAAAATAATAAAAACTGAATAATCATTCTCCATAAAATCCCACTAATCAGATTTCGTCAATTTTTACGTTATACTAGACACCTTTGGAGACCAACTGGTTCGCCAGCAGTAATGCGTTCTAAAAATTTCAATTAAATATTTGTCTACCTTGCTCTCGTTATAACTTCTTAATTTAATATTTTTAAACTTCGATAGTCATTTAATATATTATTATTGAAACCTTACGATTGTTTGTTAATTACAATATAGATCTATCTGATTCGCTGTCAGCTATCATAGAATTATGTAGAAAATACCAAGTTTTATATCTGTTCCATGACATTACACTTCTATTTAAACGCGTGCAAAAGATCACACTTTCTTAGGTTTAATTTGAAGTAAGAGTTATTTTGATTATCCAGCTAGAATTTTTGCCAAAGTGACGCCAATCACTGGTACACTCTTATCGTGCTCTTGCAGGTTTAATTTTACTTTCATTTTGTGAAAAATTAATTGTTGGAAAATATAGTAATATTTTTTTAATTCATTAAAAATACAAACGAAATTTGTAAGTTAAAACATTATTATGAATGAAAAAAAGTCAATTTTCATAGGATTTAAAAAAAAAGTTTTGTGCTGTAGTATTTTCGGAAATTATCGTAAAAAAATTCCGACTGTGACCTTAATTTTTAATTAATTCAAATTTCTAACAAAAACCCCATCTTTTTCCTCCTCCAAAGTAAATATGTATATACCATTTGCGTATTTCTAGATCATATGGTCTGGTGTGTAGAGCACTCGCACACGCACGCACGCATGCACACACACACACACACACACGCACGCACACATTCATTCATATACACAAAACATATTCATTTGATTATCAACCTTGGAATAATTCTGGGTATTGACTGGCTTGAAATTGATTATATATATATACATTTAAGGTAGTGGACGAAATGATCTAAAAGAGCACTTTTTCATAATTATATTCCTTTTTTTAAAAAATCAGTCAGTTTTAATGATTGACTTAGAAGATGATTGAAGCAACAACTTTTGCTTAAAATATTAGTAAAAATATTTTGTAAAATATGGCTCACAGAGTAAAAGTATGAAAAAATCCAGACCTCATTATTCATCAATGCATTGTTTGACTCAGGCTACATTGAATGTAATTATTCACTTCATTCAAACCAAGTTAGAAGTACTAAGTAATATGTATGCCTATTACGAATGATTTACAAATTAGCCATTAGGCCCAAATTTGAATGCATATCCAGTACAAATTCCACCATGTTTACCGTAAACGAAAAGCTGATTTATTGAATTAATGTTATAGATATTGCAAACTATTATAGATAGGCAAACAGCTGATAGCCGAAGTTGTGTATAAAATATCAAATTCTGCTATAATAATTTAGCATTTGAAAATAATCTATTCACGATAACAAAACAATTGAAAATTTCATGCTTTAAAAGCTTACATACATATTAAGAATTATTAAATCCCAATTTAACTGTCAAATCCATGTTTATTTGGTTCATACACCATGAAAGCGCCTGTACCTTTATCTGAAATCAATCAATAGTTTGAGTATAGTAAGACAGCTTCCGAAATAAAATACATTGAAAGAATTTCACTTCATTCAGCCGACATTGTTATATACTTATCAAGCGATATACATACACTTTATATGTCAATAAAACTATTTTAAGTGATGAATTGATATAAATATAGTCGTCATTTGATTTTTACTTACCTTTCCTGTCAAACTGTTTGGGAAAATTAATTGTGATGGATTGGACGATGCGATTGAATGAAATTCGACGTTTGGTACTGAAGGAACTTCAGACAAGAAGAGATGTTGAGTTAAAAAAATTAAGTATGAAAATAATATATTTTAAAAAAGACATTCTAAATCAGACATAATTAAACGAATATATTGTCAGAATTACTGCAATCAATGGATATCTTTTTGATTATTTATTTTCATACAAATAAATCATTAAATATGGATTATAGCGAAGATATTGCGTTCGTTCGCCGAATAACAAAATTATAAAGAAAGGTTTAAAGTACAAGATCTAAATTCTTTTCTTTAAGTCACATTTTCTTTATTATTCAAAAAAGTTAATTCAGCTCAAAATATGTTGTCTTATTTGGGAATAAAAATGCTTTTGCGTTATCATTTTAAGCACTCATTGATTCAGATTTAATATAAGGGTTGAATTGAATTTGATAATTAGAACTAATTTAAATATTTTTTTCTCAACCAGCCGGAAAGATTTCTCTAAATTTTTTCCGCATACTCTCTATTAAACTTGTCAGGTCAAAGAATGCCTTATACGATTCGGTGTACAAAAATTATGAAATATTAACTTTGTGAATTTAGCATTTTTATTGAATCCATCGTATCATCATTGGTGAATTATTTGGCGATTGATGCCCGACATGTGTTAACAGTAGAAAAAATCGAATTTGCGTTTTAGACACATTGAAACCTATTGAAACAAAAATTTGACCGAAAACTACTAAGTAGTACCAAATTCCAACACCAAAATTGACATGTTTCATTCATGATGATTTGAATCATCACGCTTACTTGTTTCTGAAAGTGTAGACGGATAGACAGTCAACCCATAGTTGTGTTTGACTCAAATTTTGAGAAATGCCTACCGTATAGATATTAAATCTCTGTACTGTTATCTATCTATATGGCTTCATTTTATAAATATTGCATTAACTTATATTCAACAACCAGATGAACGTATTACCTCTGAACAGATTTTACTCAAAATTTGAAAAAAAAGTTGAAAATTTGGTGTAAAGGTCGTAATATCAAATTTCAGTTTTCTAGTTCAAAGGGTGCTTTATTGTCACAGGCACTCAGACGGACATTTTCCAAAGTTGTATTTTTCTCACTCAGGGAAGTTCTAAAACGTTGAATTCCATCAAAATCTAGAGAATGAAATGTTTGACCATTATTATACTTTATCGTTACTATGTATATGAGAAAGTAAAATGATGACTTAAACCACATTATACTTAATTACATCTGTATATAATAAATGAAACTAAATTCGCTAATAAGAGTTTTTATATAATACTGAAACTTTTCTCAAATACTTAAAGAAAATAAATTGAATCAGTGCTGAAATAAGTATCTTGAACAGTTCATGCAAGCCAATTCCAAAACAACGGAAACAAGCATATTATGATAAAGAACATTAGAATGCTGGAACATAAGATTTAATTTGATTACCTTGAAACAAAAATCAGTTGCAGACATATTTCACTACTGTTTCGTATAACAATTTCGCAACGATGAAATATTGCAAAAGATCTCATGTTTTAGGGTTAAGCCACCATTATACTATAACCAATATACTATTAGAATTACGAAACAGTTCCATAAACTTCATCCCATTATTACGTATCATAGCCAACTAATCATATGTTACTGTTCTTCATCAACTGCAATAAATGAAAAAGAAATTTTTCATTTGAATATTTCATCTTCAATTAGTTGTCTATTTAAGTCTGGCATCAGCGATAAACTCTAATATGATTAGGAGAGTACATTAAAATTTCAAAATTGTCTTAAGGTTTCTTCAGAAAAAAAGAATAATTTAATGATACATTTTGAAATTCCTTTTTTAATGTCTACCATTAATTCACACTTTCCCGATATATATATATATATATATATATATATATATATATATATATATATATATAAACTTGTTCAAATTTTTAATTGTTAATGAAATAAGGAAATACTTTTTGTGCTCTTTCACTCAAGTTTAAATACAGTTTTTAAACTCGATGCCAATACAGTTTTTTTAAATATTAATTCATTAATTAAATTTAATTAATTTTTAATACTTTGAATAAATTTTGACTGTTTGGAATGAAAATTGAAATCAACAGGCTGTAGCTCAATATGTAAAATGCAAGCATTTCAGTCTTCTTGTGAAAGTAAAGAATGCGAGTTCAATTCTTTCAAAAATCAATAATTTATTTATACTTAATATTTCTTTTGATGATTATTTAATAAAAAGGAACTAAAAGGAAATTTTCTTTGTCAACCTAAGTAAGAATGTAATTTTAAAAAATTATTTTACTTGGTTAGATAAGAAATCATCGGCTTTTATTATCAAATATTAAAACTATAGGTAACATTACATTAATTAATGCAAAATAATTGTCAGGGCTTTTTAATTTCCATTAAATCTAAGACATATAATACATAACCATATCATTCGATTCTAAACACTAGTTAGTAAAAATTCAAATTAAAGATTTCCTTAATAGAAAGAAATAAAAATCATGAATTGAAATCTAAAATGCGTTTGAAATGTTAGTGAAAAAACTCAAAATGTATAAGTCTAGAGTTTAAAAAAAAGTTTTTTTAAGTTATATATTTGCCTAGAAAGTGATTAGTTGAACATCATTAACAGTAGGTGTAAATATAATGATACTTTGAATTTTGTGAAACAAAAAGCCTACTTCCATTACTTATGGTTCATTATTTTTTATACGAAGAAGAGAGAAAGCAGATCAAGAAATTTAACTTCAGAGTTTGCTGAACTTCACATTTCAGACCTCTTTGAATTCAAAAAGTACGTTTTTACCATTTTATATGCTTATCAGTAAGTATGATAGTTCAAAAACAATTATGCAAGAAGGATGAAATTTAGTATATGGATGATAGACAAGGTGTGTAGTTTCCTTTCAAAATGGAGCAAAATTCTTTCAAATAAAATCTGTTTCTCTGGTGATGTAGGTACAATCGGACTTGATAATTTGGAAACATTAAGAGATATATTAAAAAATTGCACGTAGGCTTAGGATCTGAAATACAGATTCTCACCAAATTTTTAAAACTTATACCATCTGTTGCTCCGTAAATTTGTATGCATATAAGCGCAATAACTCATAAGCACAACTATTTAAATCGATGAAATTTAGCATGTTACTTTTTGACTACATCTGCAGTATCTTATTAGAATTTGATGACACCCGACAGGTACAAACTCGTCACAAATATAAGTAATCACGATAAGTTCAAAAAAAAAAAATACAAGACCCACGCAAAAGACCTATATTTCGTAGCTATCTTACGAAACTCTTTTCAGCGACTTTGCAGATTTTCGTCAAAGCTACTCTCAAACATTGATCTCACTCAGAATTTAATTATAGTCAAATCCATTTAGATAAATCTGCCTGTCCTGTTACCAGAATATGTTAAAATTATAGCTACAAAATGGGAGAAGCTAAATGGATAATATTTGGTGCAGAGATTCAACATGAAATGTGATCGTACTGAGAAATTCGTCAAAACTTCAATACATGATTTTTTTGTTGTTGCTTAAAACTGAAGAAGTAGCTTTGGTTGCAGATTCGATTTTCATGCAATATTAGTTGTATACGTGAGATGAATCAGCAAGGATAGCACAACATGTTTAGTGAAAATCTCAAATTTATGGTACCAATCAATACTTCTTACAGTTCATCAATAGTATTCAAAGCATTTGTGGTCTTATCTAAGATCCATTATTTTATTCTGGGTATGAAGGATAATACCTATATGTAAGAGTTTGTTAAAGAGTTTCTGAAAGAGTATTCCGCTAAAACTTGGTATGAATATCTTATCAAAAGTTTTTTATGTGGTAAAATTGGTGTGTAATTTTCCACCTCAAGAAAGTTCACTCGCCGTTGACGTTTGCCATCCAGAATTGGTGTGGTTTCTTCATCTATATAGAATCTTCTATGGTTTCCAGAGGATCATGTCATTAAACATTGTATGGTTTCATGATATATATTAGTCTATAATAATTTGCTAAAGGATGGTATTCCATCGTTGACCAAGCAGCCATAGTAATTAATGGATCTTCTTTAGGAAAAGTAGTATAAAGAAAATATATATTCATCATAGAAGAGCCTTAAAAACTGACGGATTGCTTTCAAATATTGTTTTTCAAAATGCTTTTAACTTATTTCGAAAGGAAGTTAGAATTATATACTGTATCTAAAGGGTAGGCGTTTTTCCGAGAAATTTCGTCTTAATAAACATTTAAATCAAGTTTAAGTCGTCGTATTTTTTTCTACGATGTATGTGTCGCGAGAATTTATGTGAAATGCAGAAACAAGTTTTTAATTTAAAAAAAAACTGATTTTGTAATATTTTCATGTCAAGATTTTATGTATATCTTTTCAGAATATTACAAATATGATACCTTCAAAGAGAATTCGGATAATCAGCTTGAAATATCTGAGACTTTCTTTAAAAATATATCAATCAAATTTATGAGCTACAAATTAGATGGTGAGAATGTCTGATAGGAATGGACATAATCTTTTAAAAATAAAAACTACAAAAATAACAATATAATGGAAAATAGAATATCAATATTAAAGAATTTATATACATATTAATGACAAAAATAAAAAAATAAGAATATAATGGAAAAATTTAAATCCATTTTACAAGTAAAAATGATGTCTCAAAAGCCTTGATAGAGGCTTTTATTCCTTGATAGACATATACTGTAGATTACAAAGTTACATAAGAAAAGGTGTAAAATGTTATGAAGTCGATTAAAATTTTCAGGGGATTAAACTTTAAAAAATACAAAATTTAAATTTTTATACGGACCTCATACAAAAGATTCCAAGTAAGTAAAATGTGTTCCATCTTCTTATAAGATCATGTACAAAATTTCCCTATTTTATCACAGAAAAATTTCAAATATAGGAGACTGCATAATTGTTGACTACTTTTCTATGTATGTTTATGCTTTCGCAAAGAAGAAAAATCATGTCGGATGTTCTTATTTTAAGAGTCGTAGACTAATTAACAAAGAACGAAATGCTTTAATAAATAAATAATAATTTTGCCATTTATTGGTTCAAATTTGTAGAAATATTTACCTAAAGGAAAGATATTACATAACTTAAAGGAAATCTATATAAATAAAAATGAATGTTTGTATGTGTGTCTTTTCTGCCCTGCCGTACCGCTCATCTGATTCCGATAAAATTTCGACGACATACTGCTAGCACTTACACGAAGGGATTTTTGCAAGAAAGTGCTACAACATTCAACTTTGTGACATATTTAATCAGTGTTTTCTATTAAGATATGGGACTTTTTAACGTTGACTAAATTTAAAAGTCACTTACATTAACTGAAATTCAATCATTTTTGAAATTCATAAAAAATTTGTTTAGTTAAAGTATTGCAGACTTAAAGTATTGGGAATGTTGCTTTTAAATAGAAGTTATAAATATCTTAGTCAAAAACTATTATAATTTTTTTCAAATTAATCTGGACTATCAGCTACTTCTTCCATTTCTCAAGGTATAGTTTAAATTCTTTTCAGTGGTCAATATAGCTTTCAGACTTTCTAGAAGAGTTTTTCTCATTACATAAATGAAATGATAGAAATTCAGTTTCAGCAATGATAACAAAAAGAAAATGTAACTTTGTGCTATGTCTGGTAAATACGGAGCTTATGAATCCATATTTGTATGCAAATCAGTATTATCAATAGAACTCAAAATGTGGATGTTTATGAATATGTGGAAATACATCAATATGTTTTTTTAATTTTAAAAAAATTAAGAGGATTTTTTCTCCAAAAACATTACCTATTTTCCAGTTGATTTTGAATTTCCTTGATTAAAAATAAAAAATTCAAGCATTTTAAACAGTTAAAATATGAAAATAATTTCCATTATTTATATATTTTGAAATTAGAATCATTGAAAAAATTGTAAATGATTTCCAGTATTTATTTATTTTGAAAGAAGATCCATCGAAAAAATGCAAACAATTTCGAACTTTTATATATATTGAAAGAAAAAACATCAAAAAAATGCAAATGATTTCTAGTATTTATATGTATTGGAAGAAGAATCATCAAAAAAAAATGCAAGCGATTTCTAGTTTTTATATATTTTTAAAGAAGAATAATCGAAAAAAAAATGCAAACGATTTCTATTATTTATATATTTTTAACGAAGAATCATCGAAAAAAATGCAAACGATATTTAGCATCTACATATTTTAAAAAAAGCATTATCGATACTTTTCATCATGATAGTATATTCTTTTTATAATTGCTTTTTACTATACTTTCTTCGTACTTTAGTTTTCTGATGTCTATTAGTTCAGTTAATAAATATCGCTAAATAATCTTTTTCGTTAACGGAACGCGAACTATTGTCCAACTTTCTATAAACTCCCACACTCTCCATTATTTTAGTGAGAAAATCCTGTCTTAAAAAACGTTATTTTGGATAAACACCATCATTTTCCATAAGAATTTCAACAATGCAGCTGCCGTGCTTGTAATTTGTCCATCTTACTCCCAAAAGTTTCAAAAATAAACAAAACGTTTAGATTAGCTCAGAAATTCAACTCAGGATTACGTAGAATTTTTCAAATATATTCCAAGAGCTATGTTTAATAAAAGTGTATGTAGTTGCATGCAAATCTGAAAAGTTCTTGATGAGTAGTTTTGAGGAAATTGATTTTAAATTAAGGGCAGAAATTGCAGGGAATTTCTAACAATTTAGATGGAATTTTAGTTTTTAAGGTGTATAATCAAGTTTAAATTGTTTTGTAGATTGTTCTGAACAACTTCTTGTAGATGGAGTGTCTATTAATAAAATAAAAATATTTATGATACTGATATTAGTTCGCAAGAAACAAAAGACTACATATATGAATAATATACAGTTGCCAAACTTTTATTCTTTTTATGTGACTTCCCGATAAGTGTAATCATCACATTTTTAAAAAATTCTGTATGTTTAATGTTATCAAATATGGTAGACTTCCAAGATAACAGAATTCTTTCACTTTTGTGAGAAACCGTCTATTATTCTTAAAATACTTATTGACACTTTCTCGTCAAATATTATCAAAATTTTATAGCAACTCTAAAAAAAATATTGCATCCAGTGTTGTACCAAAGTCTATTTTCAAATTATTAAAAAAAAAAAAAGAGGGCAAAAATACGATTTTCTGATACTTCTACATTAACTGCCTTGCATTGACTAATCACCAAAAAATATCGTCGGAGTGTGCTTGCTTGAAGAAAAAAAGGCGTTACATTCACACCAAAGATCAACATTTCATTACCAATTGACGCCTGTGCCAAGATATTAACACACAAGCAAAAGTTTTCTTTTATATACTTTGAAAAACTAAGCTCAAATCTGTGAAGCTTGAGCAAGGATATAAATGCCATTGTTCAAAGTCAACAATATTACGTGGGATTACTTATTAACTAGTAATAATAATTCTAATTATTGGTTATTAATAAATGGAAAAATCAAAGAAATTTACCTCAAAACTACTTCAATACAAAATTAAAAATAGTTTAAAGTCCTACTAAAACAATCCATTAAAATACAAAAATAACGAGTATGTATTGTAAAACTGCATATAACTGGTCAGAAAAATATAAAACAAGCACTTTGTTAATTTTGATATTGCACTTCAGATTTCCGCTTCCTTTCATTCTTTATGTTTCATCTTTTTCAGGATTTGTCCGACATTCTTTTCTTGCTTTCTGGTTATTTATTTTTATAACAATTTCTTTTATCTGGGCGTAAGGATAACGGTTCAATTTTGTGATCGAAAGAAAATGAATTTAGTGCCTTTATTCTAAATCATATTCGATAAAAGATTTTGAGTTTTAATAAGTTACAGACATAAAATTATCTTTCTGGGCTTTAATTTAACTTCCTTTTAAAACCTTAGAATAAAGAAATTAGACTTCCTTTTTTTTTTACTTAAGTTCTTTTAGACAATTAGATATTCATTTTAGACAAATGCATTGCATTTTGGAAAGATCTTTCACACATTATTATAAAATTAGTTAAAAATCTATATATTCAATATTAATCTGCTTCTTTGCTGTTATTTGTTTATTCTATTTATCAATTGTTTAAAATTTCTAATAACGTCATCTGACTCTACATTTATTTCTCCGAAAAGAATGAAAATAAAGAATTTTTTTATTTACATAGTTTTATATAATTTATTTTTGTATCATAATTTGTATAGTTTTGCACAGATTCTAAAGAAATGCCATCTGTCAACTAAAATTTAATTTGGTTCCACATGTATCTGACAAATGTACTTAAACATCAATAATAAATCGTACATAGAGAGGAATAAATATCTAAACACCTACCTTGTCGTAGAAAGTCCTTTTTCACTCCTTCGTTTTGCATTCTTGATAAAAGAATAGGGAGGACATATTTTACAAGAATAATTTTCCCTCTTTCAGTCAAACCTTCGAGACACTTTGATTCTATGCATTAATTACTTGATAAATTGTCTTCTTTTAATTAGCTAAAGATGAAACAAAAATAATAGTTTAATTTTTAAAGATGTTAAAGTATGTATTCTCAAATATTCAACAAGAAAATATTTCAAAAATCAACTTTCAAATTATCTTTTACTTTTGTGTTACATATAATTTTCACTTTAATAATCTCGTATTTTTAAATTTTCATTGTAACATTTATTATTGTAAATATTAAAGTATTTGGATTGGATTAAAGTATTTGTTTCTTCAGTCCACTATCAGACGGTGCTAATATGATGGTACAAAGATTTAATGAAACTTATCGATTAATTGGTATTTTAATTCTGGAAATATTTAAAGAGTTATATAGAGAACAGAAGCATAGAAAATTTTCAAAAATTTTGCAAATCAAGAAGTAAATGAAAATTTAAGTACAAAATTGTGTTTTTTTTCTATTAAATATATGTCAAATAAAGCTATGAAAGAAGGAAAAAAATCAGTATTAATAGTTTGAGGAATAAGGGAAGTGATATGGTATTATATTAAGTAATAAATCACTATTTGTTTTGGAAGGCCCTTTAAACACCACTAATTATAACTTTACTATCTATAGAAATGTGATAAAGTCTCAAGCGTATTATTTTAAACCAATCAATTTCGAAATATTTTTCTATTGTTTTCCTCAACTAAACGATAAGTACATTCTTTATTTTGGACTTTATAGAATGGTATATTTTAACATAACTGGAAATTAAAATCTGTATGTATCTGATATTCGTAAGCAAGATTATTTCGGTGCTTATGTATGTTTAAAAGTCATTACTCATACTCGCCGCTAAACATATTGGTGATTATGAGTTATCACTGACAATTATATATAATCCCCAACTTATTACATTTACTGCATTAGTAATTAAATGATGCTTTTCAAAATATTGCTTCACATATATTATTAGAAAATTGTTTATCTTCTTCGGTGGTATTAAAAATGTTTACATTTTCATTTTCGAAGTATAATAATTAATTAAATAAATTTACTTATCAAATTTTGAATTTAACGTTTTATTACCGTAACAATCGCTTTTGAGTAAATCATTCCTTCAAGGTAAAAGTTTAACCAAGAAATTCCTTTTGAATTAAATAACATTAGTGAGCTTTCTTTTCTTTTATAATGGAAGGAAAACTGCCAATTAAACACTTATCAGAGTATATGTCTCTACAATCCATAGGTATATATTATGCATAACATTTGGTTTAATTAATAGCTCTATTTGATTACGATTCCAATTGAAAGGAAGACAACACTTGTATAGACAGTATATTAATTGTACATGCAGAAACATCCACAATAGCAGCATAAGGAAGATTAACAAATTCTTTGAATAAATCTCTTAATTTATTTAATTCTAAGACTCAGTTTTCTGTGAATACTCTTTCTGAGTTAAAATATTTTTAAATGAATAAATAGAAATGTGAATTGATTTGTTAAATACTGACATTAACATTATATATATATAAATATAATAATGATTTATTTTTGTTATATACTTCTTGATTTGTGATAATACAAACACATATATGACTGCATGCGTGTGTGTGGAAAAATTGTTTTTTTAAATATAATTTAAACCAATCATTTACAAACCTTTATGTTAATTTAGTTTGTATTAAATCATTCTGAAATGTTCTCTGGTTCCCTGATAAAATTCCACCTTTTTAAAATTAATTAATTCTACACACGTTCTATAAAACTGCCCAATTCAGCAATTTCTCACTCACCAAGGATTAAAAATCCTTTATGCCTGCAACATTCTTTTAAAGGCACCTAAATTTTAATTTCTTGAGACTACACAATCACGTTGCAGACCTATCAAAATCGCAATATAAAAACCACTGAAGAAAAAACTTTTTAATCTCTTCTCTTACATCGTAATGTAAAAGGGCGTAAGTTTTCCATCATTTCTTCTATACATCCTAGATGAAATGAAACAACAGAGGTATTAAACTCATGTTATATATATATTTAAGCATCTAATTTAAATCCAAATTAATTTCCAAAGTTTTATTTTAATTTAGCCCATATCAAAGTCATTCTAAAATATATTCTTATTTCCTGATCCAATTCCACTTCATATACTAATTAATTCAAGAGAAACATTTTTAAAATGTTGAGTCAGCGGTGCCCACGTTCTATGTGAAAGGATAAAAATTGGTGACCTACACAATTACTATTTAAAAAGATTCCTGTGTTTCTCTTATCAGAATCCCCGTGTGTCTGAAATCCCTATGAGAATCTTAATACTATATTAGCTCTGTAAGCAAAATTTTTCTCTATCAGGACAGCATGTCTTATATAAGACGAGGGATAATTAATTTCATTGCTTTTCCCCACTTCTGCTAGTGCCGCGCTGTGCGGCGGACGTGTTTTGTCCACATCATTTTCAAATAACTATGTCTGCTACCGAGAAAGAGAATAAAGCAAACTTTAAAATATCAATGAATTTTCTGGTCTTGGAAACTGCCATCTGCGTGCAAAATTTTAAATGCTTACACACACATCATTTATACACACACACACATTATATATATATATATATATATATATATATATATA
>JAPMOQ010068116.1:442332-515431 GCA_026543055.1 Argiope trifasciata | reverse complement strand
TATAATTTAAGAATTTAATAGATACAATAATCTATGTGAATTTTCCAAAGACGTATTTTTACTTATTTTCAATAACTACATACTTTTAGTGGATAGTGTTAAGAAATGACAAATGAATAACATTCTGCTTCAGAGAAAGGTAGTTAAAAAAATCTTTGTTTCATCAATCTTGGCAGCACATAGCATCTATTTAAGATAATGACCGGTAATACAAAATTTGATACCGGTAAATACAAAACTCCCTCTGAAAGCTCTCCTTAAAGTTTAATGGAAAGCATTTAGGTCGATTTTAATGATTCGATATCGTTCTTCTCCCACTCCCCTTCAAAATTTAACCCTCCGGGCGCCCAGTTATTCTGAGTTGGCTCGTCAAAAATTTCCCTCCATCCGTCAATAGGTTGCTTCAAAAAAATATCAGCTTCACACGAGACAGTGTCCGAAAAATAAACGAGCATTTTTCACTTCCCCTCTTTCTCAGCTGCGGGGTTCCCATTAACCCAGTGGGGAGACTGGTTTGCAATCTATCTGGTTATCTTATCTTACTGATCACCACTTCCCTCCCCTCCATTCTTCACTCACCAACTTTTTTTTCGTATTAGCAATATGTAAATTCGAACTAAACGGCGATATGAATTCACATCTTTGAAAGGGAGAAATATTTTGCATAGAGGTCTTAAATTTGTGAACTAATTTTTTTTTATATAATTAGATTGACTATCTCATATCTGTATTATTCCAACATTTTTACAAAAGACACTATGCTATTAATTGTTTTTTTTTTCTTAAAAGTATATATATATAAAAGAAGAAAGGCATTTAGAAACATAAAAATGCTGATGACATGCTACACATTTAAATTTTTTCTGCATATAATATAAGTAATATTTAATGTGAATAAATATTCTTTTTTCCGAGTGCATATAATTTTCAAACTTTGTGTTTCCAAAAATTTATTTTTAGACACGTAATTTAAGATATCTTTTTCACTGAGAGGTGAAAAATTTACATCTTAATTAAAACATCACACCAATTAATGTCGTTGCTCTTTCATAGAGAAGCATATGATTCGATAATTCTTTGACAAACTTTACAAAGCTGCATTTTAAAGCTTTTGGAATTTATATAAATGTTGGAAAATATCACTTAAGGTGTTCTTGCATTTAATATTAATAGGATATTTTAGTTTCTAACTCAAAATGAAAGACAATTTTCAAAAGATATTGAAAGAAAAGAAAAGAAATTTTTCACTAATTTTTTTTTGAAAATTTCCAATTGATGAAATCAGTTTTTAGTGAGATATGAAGCGATATTAATTGCAATTCACTCACAGTAGTAGCTGTGATTTATTTTATATGTAAAGGTCTTATAGCCTTAGTTATCTAAATATTTGTATGAAATCAAAACGCCTTTGTAAAAAATAATAAATTGTGATTTTTTAAAAATATAATTAAAAAAAATCATTTAATATATTTCTACCTGTTATGAATAAAAAGTTATTTGTCAAGTTTAGTACAGTTTTGTTGTTAAATCAAATATCACTTTTGGCAAGAAAACACTTTTCAGCGCTTCAGCACAATACGTCTTAGAATCTATCTTTGAAAATATCAGAGTTAACAAATAGGCACATTTTTTAAAAAATTCTGAATTACAGAATATGCAAGCGTATGAATCGAACGTTCCAAATTAAGTAATATCGTACTTGTCATATTCCTAAATGATATCAAAGCAAAACAGAATATAAACCGAAATTAAGGCTATTGGAGATGATAACAAGAGCATGTTTGTAGCAACTAAGCAACTTTCAAAATTAATTTTACTAATATTCAACTAAAATTTTTGGGTTGATTTTTCAAACAATTTTTTTAATGTTTTTCTAATTCAAAGAATCTGATCTTGAAGAAATTAAAGTGCCTTTTTGAGACTAAGTTTTTCATATTTAAATAATATTTGTTTAATTTATATATTGTTCAAAAATCTACAGCTTATTTCAGTGATTTATTAATAACGTAATGAATGCAGAAATAATATAGTGATTAATGTATAGAATATATACATTAATCACTAACAGAATCAGGTATAAATCCGAAATTAAATTCAATAAAGTAGTGAAAACTTAATTTGCATTGAGCATTTTATTTCCATTTTCAAGCTAATGTTCATTTGATTATATTCATTGCGCTGACGATTCCTATTTCTTCATGACACTCCAGAATGAGTCATTAAAACGCAAGATTTTTTTTCTTTTCAAAATTTAATCTTTGCAAATATTTTGAAACTATTAGTATGATATCATTTGAAATTGTAGAAACATTTTTAAATAGTTTTAGAAAATTATTATTTCAAATTGGGATTAGTTGCAATGTATATAAAGTATCTCATATGTCACATTTAAAAAATAGTTTCCTAAATATTTTAAAGTGCTCATTAAAATATTCATTCATTCATCATCAAAGTCTTAATGATGTCGTTATTCTTGATTTCATCAATTATGGCATATCATGTGAAAGATTCTTACATCGTGTTATTCAAATAAGCCATTAAAAAGTTCTTAAAAATTTTAACTGAAGTTACTGTTTAAACAAAGCAGATATTTTTTCTCAACGTGAAGAAAGTAACGCCGGAAAGTTACGGTAAAATAACAAAATTGATTTCAATTTCATTTCTATAAAAAAGAATTGTTACAAATTACTTCTAAAATTCTGAATTGTTTTTAAAACCTGAATAAAAATTGTCCCGAAAACGAAAATTTTGTCTAAGGAAAGTTAATCTTTTGAATTTTAATGTGACACAACAATTGTCAATAAGCTTTTCTGCTTGATTAAATTTAAATTAAGATTTAATAAATAAGAAATAAGAAATTTAAAAAAGATTCTAATTAGTGATTATCTATTGGTCAGGAAGTAATTATGTACCAAATTTTATAAATCCAGGACCAGCTGTTTATATTAATTTTTTGTTTATTTTGTTTTCTAGCTGTTTTCTAATTAATTTTTTTGTGATTATCGTTTCTCGCGATTTACAAAAAAAAAAAAAAAAAGAATTTTACAATATGGCTATTATAAATATATTATAACTTTTGATTCGGAACCTATAATATAAATTTACATTACTGCGAATTAAATAAAATAAAACACAAAAAATAAATTAATTTAAACACAAATAATTAAATTAAAACATGAAATTCCTTGCAAGTCTTTATGCCGTATTTTTAAATAAATGAAAAAGAAAATTGAAACATTTTTACATCAAAAATCAAATTTTAACAGACAGTCTTTATTTCTTAACTGAAAATTTGTCAACGTATTCATGTCATGAATTTTGAGGCAAAGTAGTTAAATAAATATTTAAAATAAATTATTTAAATTATTTTTATTTTTGTCATTCTTTTGAAGGCGTTAGACGTATTTTAAAATTGTTTAATAGCAACATTTTACGTAAAAATCTATTTAGAAATATTTTGCTTTACTAAGGAATGTGTTCGTAAGTTATTATTTTGGTAAGTAAAATTTAGTGAGAAGATTTTTTTTCTCATAAGTTTCTAAAAACCACATGAAATATACTTCCTACTTAAATCATTTAACGAAAAGGAATTCTTTTATGAGCGCTAAGTGCTTCTACTCGGTTCTCTTTAGGGGGTTATCGTAAAGTAATCTATCACTGACAAGAAGGTCATTAACGGAGGGGAACGGCACAGAAGAAAAAACACGTCTTCGCCCTTTTCGACGCTTCAATTGAAAGTAGGAAAAAACCGTTTGCGCCCGCCTCGGAAACAACTGAACAGAACGAAAAAACACGGTTACGCCCGTTTCGGAGGGTTTGTGCCTTCCAGAAAAAGACGTCTCCGCCTCTTGGAGGGTTAATCTGCTCCACCCCCCTATGTTCCTCACTTTCACTTCCGGAACTGACCCTCTTTCGATAGAACCATCAAGGTGGTTTCTAGATACCTCAGCTTCTGGAAGCCAAGAGTCATATCTGCTGCAGTAGCCAGTTTCCAGTTAGAATACAGTTGACGGTGTTGTGTAATGGGAAACCCCCATCAGATACCGATTTCTAATTAGTTTTAATCTCTTCCCGATGTGAAGAGGGGCTCTCTTCCCTTTTCGTTAAAGGAGGTGGATTCTCTAGACGACTCCTCTTTCGACGAATACCTTATTGTTAATTTTGCGAAGCTATTTGGCATCATTTTGGTAGAGAACTTTAATGCTGGTTATTTGGATGAGCCCCAAATAATTTTCACCTGAAAATAGTATTTTTGAATAAGTATTAAAAGGCAATCAAAGGAAATATTACCATATATTTTTATTAAATACAAGTTTATTTACGTGAAATTATTCAATAATTCCTGATATCGATGACGATTGATTTTGATTTTATAGCAAATATTCTTTTGCCTTCTTCCTCTGCAGAATCTACATTGTTTACTTTTGAAAAATTGTTGGTAATCTCCTTAGCATTTTTATCGAAGGAGTTTGTAAAATTATATAGTTTTGTAGAAAGCTGTTGAAAATAAAAAGGGTTATAATGAACATCTATTCGATGATTCGTTGATGCCTCCAACATCATTGAAAAATTTATGGAAATGTTGCCTGCTCACGGCAACGATTCTGGTCACAAAAAAGGCAACATATCCATTTGGTTCATAATAACATTGGGAAAGACTGAAAAGTTTAAAGAAATATGCTTACTATTTCATACAATTGTCATTTAACTTTATAGGGACTTTAGAATCTTACAAAGAAACTTTACAAAACTGGAACAGTATTATATGTTAATGAAGTTCCGAGTAGTTTCTTCATCCCCAAAATTTTACCTCTTGGTGTCCTAAATAATGCAAAAAATTGTGTCTAAGTTAAATTTTAAAGCGTAAAAACCTACTTTGCCATCACACTTTTCGTCTCGAAATATCATCATTTGATTTCATAATGTTTGACAATAAAATGGAATGCAATATCATTTCATTCTTAAGGTCATTCGAGTTCAGCTATCTGAGAATAACGAAATGCCCAAGTTTCTGCTGCTGTTATTAATGGTACTTGTCATAGACAAGCCCGCTGACCAAATTAGGGATTTTAAGCCAAATTTTTGCGTCTCTTGTTTTTCAGTAAAGCTATCTAGGGCCAAGATAATGACTTAGCTACTTACGCGTCACAATCCATTTTACAGGGTGAACTTCATTCATGTATTACATTCCTTAATCCTCAGATCGTAATTAAAACCTGAACAAGAGAACAATCATCTCTCATTCACAACAGATTTATATGTCTGCAAGCCATCACACACACGGTGAGCCTTCTGCTGGTAGGGTTCAAACTCACTACCCAAGGGATACGCCCTACCAACCACGTCTGCCCAAATTTCTTCTCTAAAGATAAGACTCCGTCCCCTAAGCCGCAATAACAACCATCCCGCATTTCAAGTGGGAAACCGAACTATATCGAATCAGGTTTGCTTTCTACACAATAAAACTAGGATTTTGATTTGATGATGCAGAAATTCATGGAGTGTTTAAATATTCAGGTAAGAATATGTTCCATTTTACGCTGATAATCAGATAAAAGAATTCAAGAAGGCAGATAGTGTCGAATATTTTTTATCATCTAGTTAACAAACATTTAGAGAAATAATTTTACTAGGAGTTTTTATTTATAGCTTTCTTATAAATCACATTACATGTGCATAACTTTATTTTAATTATTTTTCTCTTAACGATTTTTATTTGTAGAAACAAAGAAGTATTTTTATTCGTTAACAATGTTTAGAAAGGGGTGAAATAGGAATTATAATGTTTATAATAGATAATTCTCAATGCTTAACTAATTCACAATTCAAAAGAACCGATGCTTTTTGTTTCGAATCGAAATACTCGAGGTTAGAATTATCTGTGGCAAAATTCTAGTTCTCTTAAGTTAACCGTATTTAAAATATCTGGAATATGTTTTTTTCATCATAATTATAATCCTTGTAAAGCATGGAAATTATATTAGGGAATTGTTGATTGAATGTTATATTTAACCCTGCTTATAACAGATGCAGAATTAGCTTCCCGTTCTCATATCGCTTACGCACTATGTTTACCAGATAGAGCTCAATCCTCTCTTCTATGGTAAACTCAATCCTACATTATGTGAATTGTTCGTTTCAAATTCTTGCTCTGCAGTATTCTATTTCATGGATGTACCTTCCTGGTCCTGTGTTAATCCGATATTGTAAAGCGTGCTATTTATAAGACATTTACATCTATCTCCCTTGGCTGTATTGAGCTTAATCTTTTGTTTCTACCCCATTTACTTACAGAGTCATTATTTCCCCAAAAACTTCTAGAAAATTTTCAACCTACAGGGTGATTATAATTAAGTTTCCCTATAAACAGCATCCTACTACGCAAACGAGCAACAGATTGAGACACAATTTGATAAATTGACTATACACGAGAGCCGCTCAAGGAATTTCCAGACGTCCTCTTTTCAAAAACAAAAAATTACATTTCACTCAGTAAACGAACAAAACGGAATACAGAAACAATTATTAACTACAAAAATTATGAGTAACAATAGGAAAAACCGAAAAAAGCTGAAAACTCCATAACGCTTTATGCTCGAAGCCTATTAGCCGATCAGATACGATCTGCTGTTGAACACAATGTTTATCTGCTTGAAGTTTTGCAGGTAAATGACGTTGATTGCAGGGAATATTTCCCTTCATTGCTCTGGACACGATTAATGACTGCTGCTCTTGTGCAGTTTCGTCCTAGTCTGTTCTTGTTTCTGAAAGCTAAATTTCTCACCAAAATGGCACACTGTTATTTCTTTTCCTTACCTTTATTTAATGTGGTCCGATGATAAGGTGATCAGAAACTAGTCAATAAATGTTAATAGAGTTTCTGTATTTAGTTTTGGTCATTAATTGAGTTAAAATTAATTTTTTCAGGAAAAGACATCCTCTGGTGGGCAATTTTTAACTTTTTTTTTCATAATTTCATGAGCTCATTAAGTGCATAATTTATACACCAAATTTCATTGAAATTTGTCTTCTATTGCGTTATATATATATATAACGCAATGGGAGTTATATATATATATATAACTCCCATTAGACAGATTGATTTTGAAGTCAAAGTATCATCAGTTTGATTTTTTTTTTTTGCATTTTGATTAATTTACTTTGAAATATTGCTAGTATTTCAACAATTTTCGCTTATTTATTTATTTTTTAATTTACATTACATTTCGCTATATTTTTTATCTTATATGTGAATAAAGAGTTATACAAAACACATTTTAAAACTTTTTAAAATAACGAAATTAAAAAAGTAGTTCTCTTTCAAAATTAACTTTCGCATCAAGATTATTTTGCTTCTGGTTAATCTAATAAAGTTTAAAATCGATTTACTGAAATTTTTGCTTTCAACTAAATTTTTAGTTAAGAGATTTAATAAAGATTTCGTCGTTTAATGTGACATACTTGATTTTAGGAGCGAATATTTTTGAAGAAATTTGATCTTATGCTTTTTTTAATCCTTTATGATGATATAATATGATATAATAATTTAAAATATGAACGTTGAAAGTTTATCATAAATTCTGAAATTTAGACAGGCTTGTAAAATACAATGTTTGAAAAAGAACTTTTGATTTTATTCTTTAATTACTCTGCATGCCAAATAATTTTGAAAATAAAATGTGATAAATGATGATACAAAGAATGCATTTAACTTAAAAGTTTTATAAAGGAAAATATTGAGCAAAACTATAAAAAAATAGGGGGAGATACTTTTTAAGTATTTGCATATTAAAAACAGTATTATTAAGAAATAAACGCAAGTGTTATCAAAAATCCAAATCATTCTACATAAGGCCCATATTATATATCACATTTCGTCAGACAACAAAAATTACTTAATTAATTGCGTATGCAATATGCTTCATCGAAATTCATATTAACAGTTTTACATTAGTTTAAAAAAATTATAAATTATATACTCTGAATAAATTCTATTTCGTATAAAAATTTAAGATTTGAATTGGAATTTTAAAAAGTTGAATTTCGCTAAAAATAAACAATTGTTAATTTATAATTTTTAATTATAATGTGCAGATTATAAATATTCTTAAATTTTCATAAAATATTTTGACTTATTTTTTCCAAAATGCATATTTTCGAAAATAATATCTTCTATAACAGAATTCGCAATATTAGATGAGAAAAGTATTTAATTAAATATTCGTAAAATTAGACAAAAAATTAATATAAAAAATTGAACTTAATTCCTACTTAGGTCAACAAAGAAAAATGTATTTTAGTTACTTTTTACTCAACAATTATCAAAAAATTATTAAGTATTAAATCATTATTGATTTCCACAAGAATTGAATTAGCATTCTTCACTGCAAGTGAAAAATACTGAAATTTTTGTATTTTACAGATTGCGCTACTGCCTGTTGATTTCAATTTCCATTATAAACTGCTAAAACTCTATTTTAAGCATTGCAATTAAATTTAATTATGAATTAATGTTTTTTTTTAAACTGTAATAGTATCAAGTGTTAGACACTACAAGTTTAAAAAAATGTATTTGAACTTGAATAGATCAATAAAAAGTATTTTATTAATGATTAAAAATTTAAACAAAATATATAAATAAACAAATGCAGGAAGCGTGTAAACTATTGGTAGAATTAGCAAAGGAATAAATATCTCTCAAACTCTTATCAAAATTCATAATTTTTCGGATAACGAAAGTCACGTACTATGAATCACATATCATTAGATTACATCAAAGCTTCGGGTTATACGTCAGAAACTTATATATATCAAAGCATCGGTCTATACGTCAGAAACTTATACATCAGAATAGGTTAGAATTATAGGTTAGATCAAAATATCAACTAAAGTTTTTGAAAGTATCATACAATTAATAAATACTCATAATAATTATTTTAGCACACCAAAAAATTATGATGCATTTTCTATACACAATTGTCAAAAATTTATATAAAGAAAACCTACCTTGTATAAATTTATAAAAATTGATTTAAGCAATAAGAAACCTATAACGATTAAGTTTTCAGGTTTTTATAATTATCTACAAATTTAACTAGTTAACTGTTTCGAACTCTTCTGAAAATACAATTTAAATTTCTTTCACAAAAATTTAGCGATGATCACTATACTCGTTAAACATAGAATGTGTGTAAAATGAAACTATGTTGCAATTAAACGATTTATATACTTTTTATTTCAATAATCACTTTTATTTTCTCCCTTTTTAACTAACATATACTTTTTGCATGTGAATGAAAAAAACATCAAAAAGTAATTTGTTATTTTAATTTCCTGTTAGATAACGGTATAGAGAAAAGTACGTTGCAACTCATAACAATATTTTATGTGTTGCTTTGATTTCGACTACTCCTTAATATATTTCAAACACCTTGAAATTTGCGAATATGTTTGAATTTGTATTAAAATTGTAATTCAAACTGAAAATTGTCTCTACTTATTACTCCTGAAAAATGCATTCGCTATAACTCAAAATGTTGTAGATTTTCAAAGACGAGTACAAGTTAACTGGTTAAAATTTATAGAATCCATATTTTGAGAATAATAATTCCATATTGCTCTCAATATATGCATTCTCTAAACTCAATATACATATTCTTGTAATCTATTGCATACTTCGAAAGAACCACCCTCTCTTTTCCTAACATATATTCAATTTCATTAGTATATGTTGCATTCACGATTTATTATTCCTGACGAATACACTCGCTATAGCTCAAAATGTTGTACATTTTCAATGACGAGTACAATTTAACTGGTTAAAATTAATGGAACACATATTTTGAGAATAATATGGTCTCATATTTTTTTTTTCAATGTATGCATTCTCTAAATTCAAAATGCATATTCTTATGGTCTATCGCATACTTCAAACAAACCACTCTTTCTTTGCCTAACATATATTCAATCTCATTGGTATATGTTGCTTTCACAAATTATTATTCCTGACGAATACACTCGCTATAACTCAAAATGTACATTTTCAATGAAGAGTACAATTTAACTGGTTAAAATTTATAGAATAGCATTTTCAATATATGCATTTTTTAAATATTCTGGGAATAATATGGTCTCATATAATTCTCAATATATGCATTCACTAAATTCAACATACATATTCTTATGGTTTTACGCATACTTCAAAAAAGCACTCTCTCCTTTCCTAACATATATTCAATTTCATTGGTAAATGTTGCATTCACTACTTATTACACCTGACGAATACACTCGCTATAACTCAAAATGTTGTACATTTTCAACGACGAGTACAGTTTAACTGGTTAAAATTAATAGAACACATATTTGAGAATAATATGGTCTCATTTTTTTTCAATATATGCATTTTCTAAATTCAAAATGCATATTCTTATGGTCTATCGCATATTTCAAAAAAGCACTCTCTCCTTGCCTAACATATATTCAATTTCATTGGATCCAAGACTCTCCGATAATGGATCGATTTCAGCCGTAAACATTTCTCAGAAATTCCAGTCAATTTGTTTTCTTGTCTCACGTTCGTGGAAATCTGAGGGGGAGGAATGCAAGATCTTATTGCGAAACCCGGTTCTTCAGACGTCGATGCAAAAAAAAAACTTGCTTTTATTTTTAAGCAAAATATTCATCACGACACGTGTCGTCACTTCATGTTAGCAGCGCCATCTTTGTTTAGAGGGTTTTGGAAAATGAAGAAAGTTTATTAAGAAATACGTAAACATTTGTGAAAACATCCACGAAAAATTCGAATTAATTAATGTTTAGAAATTAACTGTAAAGCTGTAGAATGTAAAACCAAAAGATTATATATAGCATTTTGGAACGAATTTATTTTAAAGTATACCATTGTATATTAATAATATGAATTTTTTGAAGTAATGCATTTTTTAATAAAAGGATTTAATTTCATAATAATATGAAATAAAAGAAGCTTCATATACATATATATATATATATGTCTTTGTGCATGCGTAAAGTATGCTTAATCTAATTTAAATTCCAACTAATTTCATACTGTACAACCTAAATTAACGCATATTATTTTAGTTTAAACATATTTCTTATACACTGGTCTTAAAGTTATTTCTTCTAAATTTCACAAAACATTCTCAAAAAATTGATGAGCATTTAAATTTTCACGCTTCAAAAAAGGGATAAGTATCCCTTACGATCAAGCACACCTACAGAAGATAACACAATTTTACTTTGTTGAATCGACTCGTATCAAGGGAATCCCTAAAAGAATCTCTTAATAACAGCACTCAAAGAAAGATTTCTCACCATTTCTCTCTTGTATTCTAGGGAGCAAAAGCAGACATGGCATGATTTGAAGTATCCGCCTTTGAGTTTCTTCATATTTTTTCATTTATTAACATTTTAATGAAATAATCCAGTTTTTATATTTGTCAAATATTATGTCCAATGCATTCCGAGATTTTTATATAGCAAACCAAATAGAAAGGTAGGAGAGAGAGAGAGTAAGTATTTGGATCTTATATTGTTTCCGAAAATAATTACCGACTCAACAGTTTGATGCCTCGTAGAAAAAAGAATAGTTCAAGTAACTTAGAAGTGACTGACATTGGAAGCGGGATTTAGGAGACGAGAAAATAATTTTAGGAATAATCTTATTTGAATATATATATATATATATATATATATATATATATATATATATATATATATATATATATATATATATATAATATGCTTCTTTATTTTGCTCATTTTTCTGCTCCTATTTTCATATTTATTTCTTCAAAGATTATAGAAAACAAACATTTATATAAGGTTGTGTTTCTTTATACCCCTTTAAAAACTGTACAATCATTTAATCACCTAACCTTAATAGTTATCGTAATTCATATTCTTTTAAATGTTTATATTACATATATATATATATATATATATATATATATATATGTCTTTTTTTATTCTATAAGCTTACTGCTCATAAATATTCGTTCTTCGATGGCAAAACATAAATAATTTATCTTGGGTTATGAGTACCTCCCTGACAGAAGTTTACGAATAATTAATAGATCTGATATCGAAAATTTTATACAAAATGATTCATATTTGTGTGGATAAAAATGCATACAGTTTCGCTTTAGTTATTCTTTTAAGCATCTATTACTTCATAGTGTTTGACTCATATTTTATTTTCTGTTAAACAAAATATTTATCTTGAACACTCAAATTGATAAAAATCTACGAACATTAATAATTAGATAATTCATATTCAAGTAGATAAAAAATGTATTCCTTTTTCCCTTATTATTCTAATCATCTTCTACTACGTTGTTATCGGCTTTTCATTACAGAACCCTAACTATTTATCTTGGTTTATGCTAACTCCAAAGCTGATAGGAATCTACAAACATTCAAGCCTCTAATCTAGAATAATGCTACTTTGGCTAACAAGCATACGTTTGATAAGAAGTTTAACAGTTCTGCAGTTAGTGCCATTATTTTGCACTTGATACATCCAAGCTTTACAAGATAAGAAAAGAGTTTAGTCAAAAATTTGAGATAACTTACTTTTTTTAAAAGATAATAATATCAAGATCTGTATTTAAATAACATTAAACAGATGCATAAATATATGTGAAGTGTTTTTGGTGTTTGATTCGGAAATAAAAACTTTTATAGAAAGTAGAGAAGCATGTGTTTACCTACGAAATGTAACAAATAATTTAAGTAGTTTCGAATCTTTTAAAGCTATTAAAAATCGGCAGTTGCACTTAAATTATATATATGTTTATGAATGAATATCCATGGGATATATCCCTCACTCTCCGACAAGCCAGAAGGCAAACGGATTTTTTTTTTAACTGAATGACCGGACCACCGCTACAGCAATACTAACGGGAACTGTGATTGAGCTCTAAGGGCCATCACCGGCCACAATACAACTCTTCCTGTAGGAAGTTCCTCCCATCATCGATGGGAGGAATGACGGAATCTTTTCATTTTCATTTCGAGGTGCCCCCTGCGGGGATGTATCAATTATTCATATTTAAATGAGAGCTTTTTATTCGAGGATTTTCGCTTACCAACTTATGGAGAAAAAAATGTAATGGAATCTTGAAAATCTTTGTTAATATAGTGAGTTAAGAGCTTCTTTTACGTAAAAAATTAAGAGTAATTGGACCATTTCTCCTAATACATCTACTAAGTACCTTCCATATTAACTTAAGCTTTTATTATAAAAAATTATTATCTTGAAATGTACTAATATACAGAATTAAATTAATCCAGGACCAAATTTAATAATGATGCAATTTAATTTCGCTTGTCTACCAAAATAGTTGAGCTCATTTTAATCTCATAAATATATTATTTTTCTAAATAACATCGAATTAAAGGGACTTAATTTACTATTCATATAATTGGAAATTTAACTATCTTCAATAACTTGTAATAAATGTTTCAAAGCATTTACAGTTTCTTGTATAAATAGTAAAATTTAGAATCCCACTGTGTGTGAGAGTAGGTGTTGGTCCTCTAGAAATCTGATCATTTTACCTGAGCAACCAAGTTTGGTTCAATGTGCACTCTGGAATATATTTTTAAAACTTCAAATTGATTAAAATTAAATAAAATTTGTAGTTTTTTTTCACTTTAACTTCTGGAAATATTATATCAGAATTTTATTTTTCAACATTCACTGCTTTAAAATTCGGAGAATTTTATCTTTAAGGATATCAATTTGTTTGCAGAGCAATTGTAATTTGTTTCTCCAAAATATTGGATTTCGATTTTTTAAATGCATACTTTCTAAACATATATGTTGCTAATATAATTATTCAAATCATTTTCATTGTTTTCTCAAATATTTAACTACATAAACTTCTCCCATAATTAAAAGCTGAAAAGGAATCAAAGAAATTATTTTTGTTTTGTTTTTTAATTAACGTACAATTTAAACGGAGAATCGAAAGATAAAATTATATACTGCACCAAAAAATTCAAAATCCAATTGAAAGATAGATTACAAAAATAATTAGGTTTTTAATATGATTATGATGTCATAGCATTTTACTTTATTAATAACATTCCTGTGCTCAATTAAAAAGAATAAAATGAGGCTAGTAAAATAATACAATTTATATATCCATTGCAATTTTAGGCTTGCCAATATTTTCTGTAAGAATCCTGGAAAAAATTATATATTAGAAAAAGAATGAAGATAAAACTGAACCAATATTGCTACTGACCCAACCGGTCACCAAAAAAGTCTAGAATTAAATAAAAATCAGTAGATTTCCCGATAAATATCAGTAACATGAGTCTTTTAAAGCTGATACAGTGAAGAAACTCAAAGACACGTTTAAAGTCTGTATATCTTATATTTTTCCTATTTAACCAAAATCTAGCTTTGTGTTTTTGGGTATAAAAAATTGGAACTTTATATAAACAAACAAATCGATGCACATTCAGTTATTCTAACTGTAAATTTGGTCCAAAATTGGAGCTCATAGATATTAAATATTATTAAATATCATCGATCAAACTTTTTTAAATTATCAATTTCGTATTCTGACAGACAGATATAGAGACAAATTTCCTTTCATCGATGTTGACCAAATTTTGATAGATATCAAGAATTTTTGTATAAAGATCACATGCAGGAATTTCTGTTGTCAGTTGATAGTGATTATGATTTACTACTTCTCATACAAGAAATTGCCTCAATTCTAGAAATGTGAATTTCTTAGACTTAGTGACGTTTAAAACCGAGAGAATCATCTAATCTTAATTTCAATTTCCCTTTTATGAGTGTATTATTTAGTATTTCAAAATTCTTAAGAAAAAGAAATTTTAAAAGAGGATGACCGAAAAAAGTCTCTATAATGAGAGTTGGAGCTGTATCGAGTGATCAGATAATTTAAAGACAACAATGTTGCTTTGATGTCAAAGAGTTAAATGTTAGTACTTTGAACGTAATAATCTTAAAATTCTCTTCAAAACGTTTTTTTTATTTTTCATGGAATCGATATGTAAAGTTTTACATTATCAATTATCATGAATATTGTTATGGATATGCCATATTGCTTCCCAGCACAGTTAATTTCATTTTATGAAAGACAATTTTATTCTCAGCTCTACTGTAAGTTGATTGGATGTTAGATCAATGACTCAAGGGCTTGGCAACCATTTAATGGCTTGTCACAAATTTGGCGATTTTGGCGACCAAATGAATGATACTAGAATTTTCAAGAATTTCGATGATAGGACTAATAGAAGACGAGTTTTGCTGCCTTCTGTGACAACTTTCTCTGCTCTGATACAGAAACTGTTCCAACAGAAATTAGACGTATAGGCAAGCGTATAGTGAGTAAACAACGAATTAAATGGATCAATCCTGGCAAGTGCAAGAATTCATTAGAGTTGAAGTAGTCAGTAGATTGCAAATGAACCGAGTTTTGGACACAAATAATGAATCAGCATTGAATCATGAGTGAAGTAGCCAATAGTATTGTATTGAGTCTGAAGTTGGATAAGAGAAGGTTTTAGCCTGGCCTCCCACTGCTATATAAGGCCGAAAATCCGAAGCTGCAGTGGTCTAGTGGTGTGTGTTCAATCGAAAAGACCTGAATAGAGAGGTCCTGAACAGAGGAGTCTTCGAGAGAGTACCGAAGTATCGGCAGAGTGCTAGATCGCTATGTGCAGTCGTCGTGTCTTCAGTCGAAGCCTGTTATGTGTGTCGAACCTGAATGGTGTCGGTGAATCGGTTGAGCGAAAGGACTTGAAGAGGAGTCCTGAGTGGAGGAATCAATGAAGGTGTGGTGTATGGCGTATTCTGACGAATCCTGAGTCGTGTGTCGTAGCACGTTATGTCGTCGTCTGGAACGGAGCAGTCCTGAACTGAGAAGTAGTCCCGTTGTGTGAAGTAGAGAGTCACCAGCGAAAGTGAGAAGAGACAGAGGAGTCGTTTGAGCCATTTGGGAGAGATTTACATGAACGTAGACAGAATCCCTCAAAGATTTCCTTTCCTGTCTGACCACTTTGAGTGTCACTACGGAATTACTGCGTCACGTTGTCACTACGGAATTACTGCGTCACGTTGTCACTACGGAATTACTGCGTGTGGACTAAAATTTCTTTTGTGGGCTACCTTCTGCTGTCCTGTGTGTTCGTCTGAACTGTATATAGTTTTTGTGCTGTAAATATTTGCTGTCTTTTTGCTTTCCTGTCTTACAAATAAACGTCATCTGAAAAAATGCAATTATTAAAGGTCATAAAACAGGAAGCTACGGAATCAATCCATTCGATTGAATTAAAAAAAGAATAGGAGTGACCGAAAGTTCATAGCTAGTGGTCTCACAGACCGCATGCTCCCATTGAGGGGTTAAGAATTTTATTTTTTTTTTTTTGATAAAAAAATACTTTAAACCTTATCAGGACAGATAAAAAATTTAAATCTAAAAATGGATTTCAAAATATGCCCAACAAATATGCTGGGATTCTTTTCTGTTCTCTATCCTTCGATGTTAAGACGTCATTTCATTTTACAACGTCAGCTGCTTTGAAGCAACCACCACATTAGTCTGAAATTGAAAAATGCTACGAACCTTACCTCTGGATTATACTTCTTTCTCCCTTTTTTCCAATATACTTGTTCGTAAATTTATTTCTGAATCATTTTGTTTACAACAAAAAGAACTGAAAAAGCTCCACGATTGTTCTAGAACTCGAATTTCCCTAAGTGGGTAAGCTTTTCTCCCCATTTCTGATCAATGAACCACACGGCAGCATTCGCTCCAGTTCTCCAATGCTTTTAGCTTAACTGGAGGAACAAGTTATGGTTGTCAATTCTTTAGAAATGTTTTTCAATTTATGGCATAACCTTGCGACTTATTTTTGCTAGAGAATTTTTTCAAAAGTTTTTGTATTTCTGAAACGAGTCGATTTTTCCTCTTCAGAATTTACTTCTTTCTTAAATATACCAACTAAAATAGATAGAATACCTGAGAGTCACCGCCATCGAAAAGTGGCATAGAAGATTTTAAGTACCTCATGTATTCGGGTGTTATTTCTTTGATTTTAAAATTTTAAATGCTCATAATTTAGATAAAAATTTCTTTCTTTCTTATGATTTTCCTTTTGAATTAAAAATAGATATTGCTTCATGGATATGTATTAAGATAATAAAGGAATTTATAATGTATCATCAATATCCATAAATATCAGACAACGCTACACGTCAGTCTAAATTAGCTAATGTGATAATTTAACTATTTAATAAATTTATAATACCACTTCGTAATAACCAAAAATTTCTTACACAAATTCAAATGCCATTTTAAAGTTCCAAATCAGCAAATGAAGTTATTCATCTAATTGAAAAAAATTATAAAACTCCACCTCAATGTTCAAAATATCTAGACAATGCTCCATATCATTCTAAGCACTTATGTTAAAAAATACATTTATTTGATTTGTTGAAAAATTCAGAGAACCATACTTATGATGACCAAAAAATCTGTAACAAAATTTCCATGCCATCAGCAGCTTTTAAATTATCCAATGTAAATATTTAACAAGAAGAAAATTTTTAAAACCATATTCCCAATAACCAAAATGTTTAGACAATATTTCACGTCATTCTAAGCTTTTAAGTTAATAAATTCAATTATTTGGCTCACTGAGAAATTTAAAAAATCACACTCATTGTGACCGAAAATAAAATTCTAAGCAATGCTGCATAATATATTCGGCTAATAAATTAGCCGATTCAATTATTTGACTTGGAGGATATTATGGAAAAACCATTCTCAGTAACCAAAAGATTTTAGACAATGTTTTACGCTTTTCTAAGCTCTTAATAAATTCAATTATTCGACTTGTTGTGAAATTGATAAAATCACATTCATAATGACAAAAACAATGCTCCTTGTCATCATCAGCTCTTAAGTTAGTCAACGCAATTATTTGACTAGGGATAAATTTATGAAACCAAATTTTCAACAATGTTCCATGCTATTCTAAGTTCATAAGTCAATAAATTCAATTTTTTGACTCATTGAGAAATCTATAAAACCACACTCGTTGGAAGGAAAATAAATTATAAAGAAACCGATGCTCCATGCCATCCTCAACTTTAAATCAGCCAATGTAATTGTTTTACTCAGTGGGAATTAATGAAAACACATTCTCAACGGTCAAAACACGTTAGATAATGCTCTACATCATCCAAAGCTCTTAAAAACCAATGCAAATAAGAGGGGTGATAAGAAAAAGTATACAAGTAGAAGTATTCGGGAAGTAGAAATTGTGGATGGAATTGTTGTTACCCAGAATGGAGAAAGATAGAGCTAGTTTCTTAAACCTGTCGTTCGAACAGATAGTGTTAGTAGGGAAACCTGAAACAGCGACATTAATGGCAAGACGTCTAGAAAAGTGGTCTCGTACAGAGGTGTGAGTCGTGATACGATCTCTTTGGACCAAGAATGTGTCCCCATCGCACATTTACAGACAAATTATTGAAGAGTACGGGAGACAAAGCAATGAGTATACAACAATGGTGTCGTTCTTTTAAACCTGCAGATAGGTTGATGGAAATCCCCCATACAGACTCCAAGTGAATATTTCCTTTTCAAGGGTTAAACAAATCGGTCTAGCAGTGTGATAAATATCACAACATATTTGGTGATTATGTAATCATTACATTGTCTCTGAACTACATTTGTGTCATTTGTCTATTGTTAAAACGATATTTTCCCTCCACCTTGTAAATTTTTTTTTCGGATTACCAATCGCCTTTGCAACAGATATTTTCAAAACTTAAGTGTTCTGAATCATCATTTTTATCTTAGGCGTGTTAAACATCTAAAAAGAAAAAAGTGTATTTGACATGAAAATACGATTCCTTGAGCTATTTTTCGTGAAGGTCCACGCTTTATATCTACAGCATTCCTGAGATTATGTAGAGATTCTTTAAAGCCTCAACTTCAATTTTTTTTTACAATCACAGTACTTCCTTTATAATTCGTCTACGAAAAAGTGAAAAAGGAAATGTGTTATTTTATAAAATCTTCTTATTTTCAGTGTGTTAGCTCATTTAAAGGATGAAATGTTTTGTCGCAATAAATAACAACAATAAAGATTCTTAGCAAATTAAAAATTATATACGACATCCATCAAAAAAATTTCGAGATATTTTGAAGAAAGTATTCTTTTGCATATAATTTACTGAAAAAAGTTTCTCATTTACTTATGTGATGTCTAAAAGTAGCTAAAAACATACCTTAAAGTAATTTTTTAACTGGAACGGAAATAAAGCATAGTTAATACAGTTCAAATGATGCTATTACATTAACATACCACCAGATCTAATAAGTCAAAGCCTGATAGTGATATCTGCCTTTTGTTTTCTTTTTTGTTGTTTTTTTATTGAGGCAAATATTTGGTGACAACGAACTGCTTGGCGGCAGGTGGCACCTATATTTTGTTTTTTGGCGATTAATGTCGTAGAAGCTGAAAAAGGCCATTCTTATTATGCACTGATCTAACTGTTTTCGTCTTAATAAATAAAAATACAGACTTAAATCCATTTGATAGTAATACTGAAATAAAGTTGTTCGTCAAATGAATAACAAATTTTACTCCTTTCTGTCAGCATAATTTACAGGTCTCAGAACCCTATTCGATAATAATCTATCATCCGAGACTGGAAAACAAAAATCTAGACCATTCCTCGTTTACAGAAAATCCTTTTATTTTTCCCTCTGGTCTTGCATTTTTCGTGACTTGACAACAAGACATTGGGGGAAAAAACACATATGACTAACTGCAATTTCCCCAGCTCTTAGTCAAACACTCGAGACACTTTATCGCTCGTAATTAATGACTTTAGCAATTCTTCGATCCCTCATTCCCCCGCTTCCCTTGGTTCTGGTGGACAAACAAATGAAGTGGCGCACTGGTCCATCAGAATGTTGCAAAAAACTGAAAGAAGATTATAAGTGAAAAAGGAAAACGGAGCTATCAGTGAAATGGGTAGGTAGCTGGGAACAACACATTTTGGTTATGGTGCCGTGACAAGTGTTATATTCATGGCGGCTTTTCGTTTTGGGTCTAAAGATTTTTTTATCTTATAGAATCTCTCTACTTTATGAAAGTGTATGAAATATTGACCCTCATTCGTCATTGCTATTATTTTTATTTTATTTTTTCTTGTTAAGTTGATTATGTTTTTAATGATTTAGCTAATGGAATTTTATATTTATAGGTTAATTTTTGATAAATTTTTTATGTGAACTGATCAATACTTTATCTACCTTTAAAAACTGCTCAAAGGTGTGTATCAAATGAATTCATGTAGGAATGGATTGTACAAAAGGTCCATTCAACCTCATTTAAATCAGTTACCCTAGACACTGATCTAAATGAGGTTGAATGGGCATTTTGTCCTATCCATTCCTACAAACTAGTTGTAGACATTAAATTAGCGGCCATTACCACTACACATTTAATTTTATTTTATTGTAATAGATGGCACCATGGATTTTACTAAAGTACTCTTAATCCAAAGTCTAAGACGCGTGACGTCAAGTTTCAAAAAGCGAACTGTGAGCATTCTCTCGGCAGACAGACAGAGGGAGTTTCATTTGCTCTGAATAATGATTAGTAAGTACGCAACGTAGTTTTGCCATGAAACGCTTGATTAGGCTTCATCCTTGGTGGCATCTAAAAGTATCTATTGTAAATAGCCTGTCCTGTCTTAATTATTAATGTCTTTTATTTATTCTAAGCTGTAGATAAAATTAACTTTCTTATTAAAAAACTTCTTTCCTTCAATAAGTAACCCTAGACACTGATCTAAATGTGGTTGAATGGGCATTCTGTCCCATCCATTCATACATTTATTACACTGTATAAGTCAGAATCGGAATCATTCCAGAATTTAAAAAAATCACTATTATCTAGCTTATGTAAGATGGAAAATATTCGTTGTGGTGGGTTAATTGCTGAAGTTCATCCGATGTAAATATATTGAATTTGATTAATAATTTCTTCTGTTTAATATCAAATCCCATCTAAAAGCTTTGAAATTCATTAGATAATAGCAGAAGGTTCTTTTTAGTTTCTCATATAAGAAATATAGAAAAATACTGCAAGTGTCAAAAAAATTCGAGCTCGAAATTTTGTCGAATTTCTTCATTTTAGATCTCACTGAGTGAGAAAAACAAACAATTTTTGATATCAAGTCTTTTTGTTTATGACAAAGATATACTACAACATTCTTCTACTAGAAAACTAAAATTTAGTACATTATCTTTAAACAAATTTTTAGATTTCTATCAAATTTTGAGTGAAACACATTTAGAGGAAATCTGTCTGTCCAGATATCAGAATATAATTTAATATGATAGCTATAAAACAAAATAAATCAGTAGATAAAATTTGATCTCCGTATTTAATATCTAAAAAGTACAGTTATGAGATATTTTTTAGAATTTTAAATAGAATCAGAAAAAAATAAATAGAATTATTTTTAAAAAAAATTAAATTGAGTTTGTTTCGTGATAGTTTCAAAAAATATTACTGCATAAAAATTAGTTTATTCCCACCTTAAAATTCAAAAAGTTATCTTTTTATTAATATTATTACTCTGAAGTATGAGTTTTTCATTTTTAATAAAATTTTAATAGATATTTTAGCACTAAAGCTACCACGATCCAGTCAAACGACTGGCTACCAATAGCAGTTCCAGTATATCGGTGAAATGCTAGTAGATTTAGTGTTAAGCAAACTTTCCTGTATTTTATTTGATTTCTGTAGAAGAGATGATATCGTTTTCATTGATGCAATATATTTCTGCCTGGATCATTCTTGCATTGTTGATTTCACAGAAAATTCCGATTTCGATTTTTTAAATTCTTCTAATCCTAATAATAAAGATGAAAGTATATGTGCATTGTTGAAAGTATGTATATGATAGTGTTTTACAGGTCATATCATTTGATTTATATCTCACAAACTTTGCACAGTTGGCACTATTAAAGGTGAAGGAATTTATTTTCAATGATATCCAACCGTCTCAGAAAAAGATATTATAGGTTCGTAACTTATATGTTATGCTAACTGTATTGTAATTTTTTAAATACTTCTGGATTATTTAAATAATGTAAATTACATTCAACATTTCTATACAATGCTTCTATAATTATATTGTCTTATGGTGGTTGAAATGGGGCACATTTTAAGCTGATAGTATTGAAATTTTTAAAAATATTTCTAAAACTGCTTTAATATTATAAATTGCATTGGGCTTTTCTATACAATGCTTCAATGTTATAGTGATTGAAGTGATATAAGTAATGTGCAGATGGCATTGAAATTTTTAAAAATATTTCTAGACTGTATAACTAGTATAAATTATACTATTAGTTTCTATAAAATGCTTCTATCATTATGCGATGCTATAATGGTTATAATGATAGGTTGTAACGAATATCACAAATTGGTTATTTTAACATGTAGATCAGTTTGAATGAAATGAAGATATACTGATTTTATTTAAACTCATTATTCTACGTCCAGACTTGTAAAAAATAAATATCTGTACATCAACATTTAAAGTATTAATGGTTTTAATTCTACTTCTTAACAATCTTTTAAGGAATAGTAGCATGATGCTCAGTCATTACATATGCTATTTTTAATACTTCTGCTAATTGCAATGCCGCATAAATGGGCAAGTAAGACATATATATGTATATTTTTTCTTACTCCTACAAAAATTTAACGAAACACATCATTAAATTTGTGTGATACTAGCTACTACAATAATAAGTTTAGAAAACATCACTGGATATTTTTATTCCCTCTTTTTCTAATTTAAAACACTCAATTCGAAAATTTTGAGCTACATATTTAATCTCTCTCACAGATTATCAATGCATTCTACATAGGGAACGAAAGCACTTCCTCAAGTTCTAACGAAAAGCATTTCCCTAACTGCTTTTGGTTGATTTTAAGGACTTCATTTCTACCCCTCTCCGCAAAACTTTAATCTACTCCATCCTTCCACATCCTTGACTTCCGCTTCCGGTGCCTGTCTCTATTGATGGAACCGTCAAGGTGATGACTAGATATTTCAGCTTTTGCTAGCCAAGTGCCATATCATGCTGCATCTCTTGTAATTCCAAACTGCTTTCCAATTTTCATTTAATATACATGGGGGTGATGTGTAATGAGAGATTCCCTCCCTTGTACCAATTTCTAATTAGTTTTAATCTTTTGTGAATGGGGGTGATCTATTTCCTCCCCCCTTCATTTTCGGGAGTGGATTCTGCAGATAGCTTTTTATGTTGTGTATGCACTGCGCTTGGTACAAGTATGTTTGATTTGAGTAAAAAGTTTGCTGTTTATATTTTCTGATGATTTGAATAAAAGAATTCATCTGTAGTTAAAATATGCCAAATTATTGGTGCTGAGCCTAAAGGAAATATTCTTTACTGAAACATTTTAATACAGTTTAAGGGAAATTTGCGAGAAATTAATAAAATTCTCTCCGATTAGTTCGACACCATCGTCAATTAGGTAAAAATTTTCTTTGGCAGTTCAATTTATCATGCTATTATAGACGGTTAGCAACATGTTAATCATTGGGATGTATATTATTTCGTTGCATTAGCTCTATTCTTATCACGGAAATTAACAAATTGTTCAATCAGTAATTTACCAATAATAATTCTTTTCAGCGTTGACTTAAATTCTTACCACATGGAAAACGAAACTTTGCTTGGCAGTTTTTTGGTTGCTTATTCATTTTTTAAAAATGAAAGCGTGTTAATTTCGGAGAAAATATTTATATATATGTCACGTACTGTTTACACACGAATAATTTTCAATCTTAACTACACATGAAGTCATTAAAATAAAATAAAAACATAAATGCATCTGGTTTCATATGTTATTTGAAGCAATCTGCTATATTGCAGCATTCATTTTAAAGTTTATCTATCATATTTTTGTATTTACCCTCTTTACCATGAAGAAATCGGATGCAATGTGGCGCTTTAATAACATTGTGAATATGAGAGCATATAAAAAAGTTATAAAATTAGCTTTAGTTTGTAATAAAAACTGTTTTTTTTTTGCATAAAATAGAGTTTATCTTAGGAAAGATACCTTTATACATAAAATGAAAGCAAAATCTAGTTTATGTATAAAATTTAGTACAAATCGCATGAGTGGTTTCCGAGTTACACGAAATATATAAATTTAAATACGCACTCCAGTTGACCGTTTCAGGTAATAAGATTAAGATATTTAACAGTGATTCAGTAATTCACAAACATAGTTTTTGAACAATTTATAAGAAAGAAAATTATTATTTGTGAAATGTGGATTAGTCAAAAAAGATTATGGAATTAGTCAAAAAAGTATCCTTTAAAAAAGGCCAAAAACCACTGTTATTAATAAATGCATTGTTATTAAACTGGTATCGTATAAAGGACATTTCTCTCTGTCTCTCTATACATAGCGTTATTGGGAGAGCTATTATAAGTGCTTAAGACAAATCAACAAACTGACCTCCAACCCGCTCTAAGGGACACGGATGAAACCTCGCAAGACTGAATGACCGGACCGCCGCAACAGCAACACTGGCTGGAACTGTGACTGTGTCCTAAGGGCAATCACCGGCCACGGTACAACCCTCATCGAAGGGAGTACGTCCTGTCATCGATGGGAGGACCAGTGCCCCATTTATTATTGTGCCCACCGGGTTGGCGAGATCCAACCATCATACTGGAAGCATCTCATTCCCATTTTGAGCCCTCCCCCACCTAGGAATTATGAAGCGCTTAAAATCGGACTCAATATATAGTCGGAAACTGTTCACAAATTCTGATTTTTTTATTGTTTGTAAACATTTGAGAAAATGAAATTTTATTTATATTTTTTTGGAGAAAATAATGCGAAAACTGAGTTAATGTCAAGTATATTTGATTATAAAGCAAAATTATGAATTTGGGAATTTATTTCAATTGAAAATCTAAAATAATTCATCGGAATATTCATTTGAAATAAAGTCAATGGAGGAATAATGCCTTACAGCGTGCGAAGCAAAATTTCCGAAATATAGGCGAATGTCCAATTACTTTTGCTGTTTTCAAGCATAGCTAACCGATCAGAAAGCTCAACCATTGTTATTCAAGTGTAACTCAAATAATACGACATAAAATGGCATGACTTTTTCCGGATATAACAGTAATTAAAGTTGATTGACGTAATTAAATTGATCATATTATTACTCTATAATTTTAGCAATTATTCTGATATAATTAACATAACATGGATAATCTTTTATTGAAATCGCAGAAAGGGAAGTAAACTCAATTTTGACTCTTAAGCATTTTATATTTATTTATTATTACTATCTACAATTTGCATATATCTTTCTCTGCTACCAAAAAAAAATATTTTCGTAAACTGAGGATTCAGTAATTGGAGGATTTGATGCAAAAAGAAGGTAGCTCCAGTTATTCAAATTTGCAGAAAGCTGTAAAAAAAACGTATGAAAAATCTAAATTCCAAATTGCACGAAACTTTCCTTTTCGATCAATCTTATTAACTGTTGCTACTTATTATGACATCAGTTTCATCCCAAAATATATTTTTCAGATGACTTGAAACATATTGGAATGTTTGAGCTACCTCTTTCTTGCAACCAAATAGTCTGTCTACGTCTACGAAAAATATTCCACTCTAAATTGCAGCTTACTATAATATTATTAATTATTTAAAATAAACTAACAAAATGAATAGACAGCTCAACTTTAATATATTTTTAAAAATATATTTCCATTAATCATCTTACTTCTCCCCCGTCCCCTACGTAACGTCAAGCTCATCTACTGCGTCGTTGGATTGCAGACCATCATAGAACTTGCGAAATAATTCCATTAAATTTTCATATTTTGGGTTCATAAGTGGAAGAATGTGGTAGTAAGGTAGCTGAATCTTATTTAACGGTAATGAATTAATGATTTGGATGTTGAATCTTCTTACTGTCTTATTACAAAGCTGTCCAAAACTCTTTTTACATGATATATTTCTTGTATTAATTTGGGATTTTTCATAAGTAAAAACCCTCTATATTTCGTTATAAAATACTTCTTTCTTTTGTTATCAATAAAAGCGATGTAAGGATTTTTCAAGAATTAAATTTTTAATAAGTGCAAGGATGAAAATAATTAATTAGTAACTTTATTACTACAAACTTTTTACACTTGTCTTCTCTAACGCAGAATAATCACACTGTAGAAAAACTCTTTCTGTTTTTCTTGTACATTTTTCAGTGTTTCAGAAGCTCAATCGGGGAGGAAGAATTGAGATAGTACTAGAAGATACCTTTATATTGCAACAAACTAATGAGACTAACAGCTCCATTGCTTTAGTAACGCCAGAACTCACGATTGGAACTACATCTTTCAGGCACCAAATAAACTAGTGTTTATTTTACTACATATAACTCCTAATTTCCCTCGGTTGGGGCTACATCTCTTTGCATTAAACCCTTTAATCGATGAAAATGTATTTTTAATAGTTCATGCAATTTAAATAATTTAATTATATTTCTAGATATAAATATCTTGATAAAACCTGACTACCTAGCAGATATGAATAAATGAATACCTAGAGACCGAACTTTAATATCATATTTATAAGCAATAACATTATTTTTATAAGATACATTAAATTAAATTTCTAACAAATTATCAACGAAATCACGACATTAAGAACTGTTATTATTATAAAGATCGTTTTGAAGATTTAAAACTGTATTTGTAAATTTGAGTTTTCAGAAGTAGGTGTTGTAACTTGCTTGGTTTTTAAATAGATTTTAAAATTTTAAAATTTTTATTTATACATATGCCGAATTTAATAAAGTTGGACAAAAACTGCAAATTGGCAAAAAATCTTTGTCCAATCTCATCTTTGTCAAAAAAATGTATCTCAAAATATATCTAAAAAAACCTATAAGAAATAGACTAATATTCTTTTCAGCTTTTATTTCAACAGCTAAGTTAAGAAAACTACATATTTTGACCTATGAAGAAAAGTTGAATATATTTTGCTATTAAACATAAACATATAAAAAACGGAAAAGTAATGTAATTTTTGAAATGTAAATTAATGTCTAAGTATAGATCAAAACAAAAAGTACGAAATGTGTCTAAATTTGCGGCTACAAGGAGAATAGAAAATATTTCTGAAGTATAGACACGTTCAACTATAAAATGTTGAATAACGATTTTCAATCTCTAAAACAACAGCTTCCAAAATTTTAAACAATTCCATCCATTTTCTAGACATATAAAGAATAAACCAAACATATAACGACCCATTTCATCCTAGATACATTGAATTCTTTCAGAGACGAACAGCTCACAGTCTTTCCGATGGAAGATCAATGAGCCAATAAGAAACTTGCGTAAAGACAAGCCCTCGAATGTTTGTACAAATGTTACCAACATGAAAATTTAAACATGAGCAAGCAAATTTGTTCATAACGCTAAAAAAAGCAATACAAAAGATTGTGTCTTTACGTATATATCCCCTCGGGTAGGAACCTCAAAATGAGAATTAGCTGCTTCCGGTACTGTGGTTAAATCTTGTCACTCTCGAAAGTACACCAAAAGGTGAGGGGTTAGCTCCTCCCATCGATATCTGGACGTACTTTCTTAAGGAAGGGTTATACCGTTGCCGGTGATCAACCTTAGGACACAACTACAGTTCACGCCAATTTTGCTGTTGTGGCTCTCCGGTCATACAGTATTTATTATCCTTGTGGCTTCGGGAGGGTTGAAGAGTCAGTGATATGACTTAACATTTATATGTTGTATCTTTACATATATCGGTCCGTATATCGGAAAGAAACTTAATTGTTTTTACATTTCTAACATTCAACACGAGTTACTGGTTTTCATATTGAATTATTTTTTTGCATAGCGCTACCAAATAATAATAATAATTGTCTTAATAAATGCTCTAAGCTCGATAGATGTTTTAAACGCATCAAATTTTCTCCAAATAGTTGAATTAAGCATTTACATTCAAAATAATCTCACAATCCATCAAAAACTGCATGGTGGTCTGCAGTTTGGAAGGTCGCCAGTCAATTTTATTCTGAGAGAAAAATAACGATACATTGTAGATTTAAACATAGTAACAAGATTAAAGGTTTGCAAACAACTCACAGGGGCGAATTTTGTTTCTTTAAAGACATTAGATCTTGAACAAATCTTGAAATATAATTGAAATTCTTTGAAAAGAGACGCCATTGCATTTGGGATAACATGATATAATTCTCACAGACTTCAAGAAACTCATTTAAGTGATGAAATGGTTTCAGCCAAAATATACATTGAATTGCAATCTCTTTATCAGATTTTGTAAACGAATGATGAACTCATTATACACTTGAATGTTTCCTTGGCAGCTTTCTATTTACGTCTAGCATCTATTGGCAACAATGTGTGAAGGAAAGTAAATGAATGTTGCAAAATGATGATCCCAGATTTTGAATGAAAGGCGGATGTTGTTTGTTTGTTCAAGAAGAATCTCCGCGATTCTTTATATATTTTTCCTGGTGTCGCCTTTCGAGCTGAAACTTTATAAGCTAAGTATATATTTTCGGAAATGATTGCAAATAAATGTGTAAGATTCTGATCAAACAAATAATATATTGCAAATACATTACTTTTTAGTAAGATTTCGATAAAGAATTTAAATGAAAATAAATAATTTCGACTGGTAATTTCTGTCAGCAGCTGAATATTTCATTCAAGAAATACCATTGAATACTTTTAAAATAACTCTTTTTTCAAACTGTTACACATAAACAAATTATGGACTGTTGGATATGTTTACTTCTTTCCGAAAATGTATGGCTATTTTATAGTTCAAAAATGTTGAGAATTGCATGATATTAGAAACTATAAAATAATCAATTTTATTGATTCGATTATGTAAGACCGGCAATCTTGATTTCTACATTGAAGGAACACACCAAATGAATATCAAAAAAGATGTATTGATGTAAATATTTCTAAAATAGAATTACTAATAAAAAAGGAGAGATATTGGTAATAGAACTAATTGCAAAGTCTTTAAATACATCGGTGCAAACAATAAACAAATAATAAAGCAATCTTTACAACTTTAAATAACTAAAAACAAAACCTTCACCAGCTTTTTCTGACCCAAAACTGAAACATTTGCAGCAAATACAATTTCGATTTTCATGAAGCATGGTCACTGCATAAAAATTTGAAAACAAAGAGAAAAATATACAAATATATTTCCGTCGGTACCCCAAAAGTTGAAGTTAGAAGTTCATGAATGTCGCAGGTTTCCCCTACAATATGAAACCAAACCAAAGATGAGTGGAATGGGGAAGCTAAATTCAATTCAACGCACTATCAACTCAAGAAAAAGATTTAAGTAGGATTCTTACAGAAAAAATTCCATTTCTTTAACCTAATGACTTTCAAAAGTAAAATTTCATCAAGAAAAGATATATTTAAAAACTTATCAGCATAACTTTAAAAAAAGGCACACTAATTCAGGTATGATATATACAAGGTGTCTCAGAAGCCTTGACCGAGGCTTTTATTCCTTAATTATTGATCATAGACATATACCATAAATTATAAAATAGCGTAAAAAAAGGGGCAAAATATTATGCAGGGGATTAAAAATTTAAATTTTTTACGTACCCAGTACAAAATATTTCCCAGTAAGTAAAACGTTCACCATCCTTTAGTAATGTCATTTTCGAAATTTCAACATTTTATGACAAAAAGGATCAAAGATATGAAACTACATAAATGATGACCTCAACCACTTTTCGATACCTAGATACGAATTCGCAAAGAGGAAAACTCATGTCGGATGTTCATGTTTTAGGGGTCGTATCCAAAATAAGAAAGAAAGAATTGAATAAATAAATAATATTTTTGTTATTTATTAGTTCAAAAATATTAAAAATTTCTAGAAATAATAATTTAAAGGAAACATTGCATAAGTCTTTTTACAAGTTCTCTCACTATGTTATTTTTAAGATATTTTCTGTAATTCATGATATAAAATTTTAAAGTATTTTTCAGAAAGCAAAGATTTTTAAATTTGTATTTAAAACTAAAAATATCAATCATGTTTTATTTCCTTATGAGGCATTCCAGGGACGCTTTATATGCATTGAAACTGTAAAAATTTGCATTTTAATATGCATTGACCTTCACCAACTTTGTTTTAACATATCTTAGAAATTTTTTATGATAAAATTCATAAATTCTGCACATGACCTTACTGGAGGACGAGACACATTTTTCAAACTGGGAATTTTTCTGTACGGAGTATATAAAAACATTTGAATTTTGTATTTTTTAAGTTTTATCCCCTGAAAATATTTATCGAATTCATAACATTCTGCGCCGTTTCGCGCAAATTTGCAATTTACAGTATATACCTATGATCAGTATTTAAGGAATAAAAGCCACTGTTAAGGTTTTTGAGACTTTTTGTATCTTCTTAATATCTTTCTGCAAAGTCTCCGTGCGTTTCACCTATGAATTATTCTTCATTTAGCCAGTAAAAAAGAGTTCTTTCCTAGTACAAATCAGCTGCTATTCATGAATTTTGGAAAATAAAGGAATATGAATGGAAATAAATATCCATAGAGATCTTACGAAGAGTCTTCTTATCATGAAAATCACGGCATAAACTTACGGCCAAGAAAAATGCTTGCAAATCTAGCATTACAAAAATGCTCTTAATATTTTTAGCATTAACTGAGTTGCCTTGAAATAGATTCAAAATTGTGTGAACACTTTCAATGTTTTGAATTGTTTCAAATGAAGAAAGAAAACGGCATATAACATTTTTCAATCATTTTTAAATTCAGTTACGAATAATTCGATCAATTACGAGTTGTTAAATAAGATAATTTAACAAAATTTTTACTATCAAATTAATAATATAAAATAAATTTAAAATTCCTATTTAGGGCCGACAAAGAAATTTTTATTTTAATACTTTTTATTAAATAATTATTTTAAAAAATGATTGATTTTTGCTGAATTGAACTCGTGTTCTTCACTTCCAAGTGAAAAATACAGAAATCCTCGAATTTTACCTTATGAGATACTGACTATTGATTTCAATTTTCATTACAAACTACTAAAACTCTATTTGATATATTAAAAATTATTCAAATTTATGAATTATGAGGAAAAAAACTATTAATATCATGTGTCAACCACAAATTTAAAAAAATGTATTCAGTGGATGAATAAAAATTATTTTATTAACGATTGAAAATTTGAGCAAGATATATATAAATAAATATATATACTGATAAAGCGAACACTGACATTAGTAATTGCTTGAAATTCTGCACTTTATTATTTTTACTATTGTACGAAATGTTAAAGGTAAGTACAATTATAAAAAAATCTCTTTCGTCTTGATTTTTGCAGATTCCATGTGGTTGAAAGTAAAGAACTTATTTTTTGAAAAACCTGCCATTATGTCAATAATAATTTATTTTTTGTATTTGTTGCAATGTTCTTTGTGTTGTCTCGCCAAACAACGAGAAGAAAGGAAAAATACTTTTGCTGTCACAGAAATTCTGGGAATTCTTTGTTCCGTATCTGTTTTTAGAAATCATTGTATTTAGAATTCCAGAATTCTTAATATACAAATTCTTAGAATTCTTAAAGAAAATGTCGTTAGATAAAAACTAATGAAGAACTCTTCTTCATAAAAAAAACTGGGAAATAATAATTTTGTCTGAACGAGAAAAAAATGGTATATGTTTTTCTCGAAATCTATATGAATATAATTGAAGGTGGGTTCTTTTTTTACTTCCTAAAAAAATTCTAGCTGCTAATAACTTTTCTTTAATTTCTTTTTCTCAAATAATAAGAAAAATAGGAAATATTTTAATGAAAGATTCCAGACATTAATTAAATAGACAATTGATTTTTTTCTGAAAATATTTTTAAATACTTATTAGTTTTAACTTTTTGTATACAATAAAAAATTGACTAAAAAGTATATACAAGCTCGTTTTAATTTACTTATCAAATAATTGGTTCAAATTCTGAAGATTTTACCACCCATACTTAAATTACGACATTAGTCAATTCTACTCATTTTTTAAACACCGGTTTAGACTAATAAATAGCAATCTCTTCAAAAGAGGAATTTTTGTATTTTAAAGTTTACGAATAAAAGTAAAACATTTTTATATGAATCAGATTGTTTCTTCATTTGATCAAAAACTGAAAAATGCATTGTGAATTTAATACATCAAATTTAAAGAAAATTATATGCATTATATTTTAATACAAGAAATTTTCGAGAGAATACTTTAACACTATTTCAAATTTGAAGAAAAAAATATTTAAAGATGTTTTATTAAAACAAATGTGTTTAGTGTGCTCCAAACATATAAATTTCTGTGCAATCTCACAACTGAACCTTGTGATTCTAGTCCACTTTTATTTTCGGCACAGGTTTTTCGCTGACTTCTTATTTTTCACTTCTTATATACGTAGTTCGGCTTTTCTCTTTAGCACCTTTAATTTTAGCTCAATTTTTTGAGATGTCGGTGCTTTTTTTCAACATTTTCCTTCGTAAGTGCATTTGCCAGCTGTCCCCAGTCTAAAACAATACCAATTTATTTGTAAAATCGTACAAAATCAGATGTTAGAAAAACTTACATGAACGGTTTCGCGTATTTCTAAATTACAAATATCTGATTGGCAGAGACCTATTAAAGTCACAAACTTACGACGACGGCTGAAAGTAGGTCAAAGGGAGGGGGACAAATAGCCAAGGACAAGCGTTCCCATTGCCACCAGATCTAAAGCTATAAAACGAAATTCATCTCTAGTTTATCTCTCACATACGCTCGCCCGCTGAAAGGTTAAATAATTTTTCCTTATGTAATCGTTAATTTAAGTCATTATTTTTTTAAAAAATTAATTAATTTTGAAACAAAAAATAGCAAAATTACTTTTTACTCCAGTGAGTAAAATGTTTTTTTTTTTTTTTTTTTTTTTTTTGTAAATTTGTGTACGATCCTTATCATCCGAAGTGATTTTTACTCTTCACAAACTGACATCTAGGTATCGAAAAATAGTTAAAGTCATCATTTATGCAGTTTCATGGCTCTGAGACTTTTTGTTATAAAATGCTGAAATTTCGAAAATGACCTTATGGAGTATGGAACACATTTTACTCACTGGAAATTTTTTGTACTGTGCTCGAATGAAAATTCAAATTTTGTACTTTTTAATCCCTTGAAAATTTTTATCAATTTCATCACATTTTGCGTATTTTTAAAAGAAATTTTGTAATTTATAGTATGAGTCCATGATGCATATTTCAGGAATAAAAACAGACGTTAATGTTTTTGAGACATCCTGCGTAGGTGGATAGTGATTGAAATCGTCTTAAAAATGGCCGCTTCCCTATTCCCTCCATAAACAGATACTTAAAAATCCATAAAACAGATACAAAAATCTGTTTGTTTGTTTTTTACATTCAGTTAAACAATGATTAACTAAAAAGTGGTAAGAATTAAATTTGAAAAAGTCTTATTGTATGATGATTGACTCTCAAAAGACAATAATATTAAGATTTAAGAAGCAACGAAATTTTCGAAGAATTCATGCTTGATGAAACAATGTATTAACTTGAAATTTAATTTTTATTTTGAAAATTGGATCATTTCATATTTTTAATCAACCTTAGGGACGTCATTTTAAATAGTAAAACAGCTTAGAATAGAACTCATAATTTTTTTCTCTTCTTAGATTCTAACTATTATATTATATATATATATATATATATGTATACATGGTGTCCCAAAAAGATTGAAACGCGCTTTAATTCTTTAACCGTTAGAGATAAGTAGGTGATGTAATTTGAAAAAATGTTCAAAATAAGATAAGAGAGAAAATTACATTAAGAAAAAAAATCCACCTATGAATTTTTAAAAGTTACACTATGTAAATTTTTATACAACCCCTCTATGCAAATTTGGTCAGTTAGAAAGTTTTTCCTTTCCATCCCAGAAGACCATTAAAAAAAACTGCATAACTGTATCTTTAAAACTTTTTGAATAATAACACAGAAAAAAAATGACTTATGTCACTTTTCCATACCACTTGAAAAACTTTTTCGTTGGTGAAAATAGGGACCATATCCAAATTAATAATAGAAATTCTTCGATCAAAAAAAGATAATAAGTGTAAAAGAAATCCAAAATGGCACTTAAATAAAGTCCTTATTGATGGAGTTAAACAGTTTTGACAACATAAGACTATAAGAAGTGTAACATAAAAAATAATAAATAAATAAAACGAAAATACATTTAAAAACACACGAATCATAAAGCATTCTCAAAATGTTTTCCATCAACACCAATACATAATTGGGCTCATCTAATAATGCTCCTGTAAATATTTTGGATTTCTCCTCCTGTAATATTATTGCATGCATTAATTATCTTTTGTTTAAGGTCAGTTACATTCAGGGGCTGAGTATTATAAACTAGCGTTCGAAGCCTACCTCAAAAATAAAAATCGAGGGGAGTTAGATAAGGAGATCTGGGGGGCCATTCTGTGGGTCCATTCAGACCAATCCACTGTTTATTAAAGTTTTCGTTGAGCCAGTTTGTTACATTTATAGCCTTGTGTGCAGGAGCTCCGTCTTGTTATAAATACATTTTTTTTTACTAATGACAATGGTGTCGTCTCCAAAGTATCAGTTACTATGCCATTTAAAATAGCAAATATTTTATAGCTTTAAGCGTTCCTTCATAAAACACTGGACCAATCAGTTTTCCGTTCCAAATTTCGCACCATACGGACACAAAAAACTTTCTCTGGTGATGTATTTCTTGCACAAAAAATGGTTTTGTATCATTCAAATAATGATCGTTGTGTGCATTTATGTGTCCATTTTCCGTAAACAAACACTTATCAGTCCACATGATGTTCTTGACAAAGTTTGAATCTGTGTCCTGTTGCATTAATAACCAATTGGAGAATGCTACACGTCGGTTAAAATCAGAGGGATGGAGTGCTTGAAGTCCATGAATACAAAATGGATGCCAATTGTGTTTTTCAAGTACTCTATGGATTGACGTCCTAGGAAATCCTGTAATTGCACTTGCTTTTCGAATGCTTGATCGTGGATTGGAAGAAAAATATGCAATAATATCAATTTCTTGGTCTTCATTGTACAAGATATTTCTACCAGGGCCAGGTCTTGGATAAAATGAACCGGTAGTTCTCAATCTTCTCATCATCCGATAAACAAATGTACGTGAAATTTCAGGCAAATAGGGATATCGCGGTCCAAATTCCCGAGCAGTTTCTGCATTATTTCTATTGCAAATAGAATAAATTATTGCTAGTTTAAATAGTTCGTCATTTGTTAAAAGTACCATAATGCAAAATTAGTTACAGTATTTTTACTTCGACAATATGAAACTCAACATCGCTGAATGATTTCTAAACTTTATTTTGATATGCACGAGGAAATCTTGGTTGAGTTGTACAGGAAAGAAATAATATTAGAACTCAATAAGTTAATTGAAAAATAATCGTCTGCATTTCTTTATGTAACTTAAAAATAAAAATAAAAACTTTAATATACACGTATTAGAAGCGGCTAAATTCCAATTAAATGAAAGGCAAAAATTGTCTGGCAGTTAATTTGTTAGAATGTCGGTTTGACAAAAATGTGATGAATTTGAAAACAAATAAAATTCTACCAGACTAATTTAACAGTATTTTTCTTTTTTATAAATTTTGCTATAAAAATCTGTCAAATGGCTTTTATTGATTGTCAATGAAATCTTATAAAATTTCCAATGTAAATTTAGAATACATGGCATGAAATTACTTGCCCCTGATAAGATTAAAACAAAAGACAATTCTGTAACTGTATCGTGAATCTACCGTAAATACGCAAAAATGTGTTTTGTAAATAATATTAAAAAAATTATGTGTTTATAATTTGTTGCAAATTTACATTTCCATTTTGGTATATGGTCACTAAAAACAGAGTTCAATTTTCAATTACGCATAACTCACTCAATTTTGAAGATACAGTTTTATGCAGTTTTTTTTAATGGTCTTCTTGGATGGTAAGGAAAAACTTTCTAATTGACCAAATTTGCATAGAGGGGTTGTATAAAAATTTAAAAAGTGTAACTTTTTAAAATTCATAGGTGGATTTTTTTCTTACTGTAATCTTCTTTCCTATCTTATTTTAAATATTTTTTTCAAATTACATCACCTCCTTATCTCTAACGGTTAAAGAATTAAAGCGCGTGTCAATCTTTTTGGAACACCCTGTATATATATATAATTTGTAAGCATTTCCAGCTGGCTTGATCTCCTCCCGATAAAGTTGAATTTGAGGGGGGAAAATGCTATTATAGATTTGAATTTTTATTTATTAGCTACCTTTGGTTACCAGCCAGTTCGTCTATCACAATGTTCGTTAAAATTTTAATAATTAAATATTTTATGTAACTTCAATTTCACTAGCTCCTCCATTAAAATATTTTAAAGCTTCGGATTTTGACAGTCATGTAATTCATTCCTAATATTAAAAAGGCCTTCAGCCACAACATGATATGTATGTCTCTGAACTTCTTTTAGCTTCTGTAGAATTTTTGCTTTAAATTAAAGTAGAACTGATTAAACTGTAATTAATATATATTTTTTTGAAACAATGCATTAGTTATAATACGATTATTGAAAATAGTGTCACTAAGCATTTAACGTTACGGGCACTAAATAATTTCTTTTTTAATATATGCAATATCTCAAGAATTAATAAACTTCATATTATTGAATATTAAATAAAGTTCCTTAATTCTTAAATGGAGAAATGCTGTCAGTCAGAAGGACTTTCGGTCACCCCTATTCTATTTGTAGCTCAATCAAATGGATTGCCTCTGAAGCTTCCTGTCTTGTGACCTTCATTACACGTGCACTTTTTCAACCAATTTCAGCAGATACTTTTTTAAATAATTAAATTATTTCTTAAGTCGACATCTGTAAGACCTTACCTCCCTTTAAGTGTCTCAGTATTAAACAAGGCTTAGCAGATGGTCCTAAAGCTTGGCTATCGAGATATTATCCTACTTATTGATCCTCGGTATGAAGTAAAGGTCCAGAGACTTCTAAATAAAGCAAAAAGTTATTTGAGTGATGAGGATAATTGTACAGAAGATTTTCACGATGAAATTTTTCATTCCGCTTATTCTGTATATATTTTGGAATATAATTAAATTTTCTGGTGATAATGTAGTTTTAAAATTTGTAAAAAGTTTTAATATATCAAAAGAAATATCTACATAATTTATAAACTGATTTTCATACTAATATTTAACCTGTATGTTTAAAATACTCTCGAAAACTGGTGATACCAAAATTAAAAAAAGAATCAAGTTTACCCATTGCCAGTTTTTTTTCCATATAATTGTTGAATTTACCATTATATATTTTTATATACAATATATTGGGAAAATAAATATGATTTAAAAAATACCAAGTAATATGGTTTTTCAAGAATATTATTTGTTGTAACATTTTTGAGAAGAATATATATGTTCAAACGCAATTCATTAGTTAATGATAATATAATTTGAAAAAATTCTAAAACATATTTATATTTCAAAAAAATATATGCAGAATTTGTTGACATATTTTCATACTAATACTTTTATTAGAAAATTAAATTTGCGAGTAAATAAAATGCAGTCTCGTAAACAGACCGCACCTCCCCAGTTAAGTAATAAATTTTCCTTTTCTCCAATTAAGGGTAAATTATTATTCAACTGTATTATTTTTAATTTTTTAAAAACTTTAATCCATTATCGTAACATAATGGTAAATAACCGAACCTAGTCGTTGGCTGTATTTAAATATCATCTTAATACTTATTCCGAAAAAAAAACTACATTGCCATAGTTCTAGGTTTCCATTTTTTCTTGACTAATTCGTTCATCTCATTATACGTATCGTATGAAGGTCCACCATAAAAGTTCTGGATTATTCTATCCAACTTTTTTTCATGAGCAACCACAGTCGATTACGCATTAATGCGTGGCTGCCGTTGCCATGGAAACGGGAGAATTCCATCACTAAATGGGCACGAAAATAAAATAAAAGCGATGGCGTTTTCCTTTTATTGGATTTATCCGCATCCTTCCAATTATCTGCTTGTTCTGGCTCTCGTCTCGGGTCTCTTTCTCTACCCCCCCCCCACTTTCCTCCTCCGGTCACGTGACAAGGCAAAATGACTATTCCTGTCTTCTACACGGCATATGCCGCCGGCAGATCACGTGGTGGTGGCATTGCTTTCTGGCAAAGATGAAATTTGTAGTATTGCCTTAAGTACATAGAATGGAATGTTCGATTTGGGAATGGATAAATGCAATAAGTGATGTTTCTTCCATTTTATGTTTCCCTTTTCCTTGGTTGACAAAAGAAACCTTTCTGATTTTTACAATTTCGGATTATCATATCGTGGTCAATTTTTTTGCTTCTGAAAACTTTATGAGTGATTAAGTTTAAGTGGAAAATCTATGCTACGCTGAACGCATTGTTGAAGCTATAAAACCACTTTTAGAATCTAAAAACTCATTCTCTTAAATATTTGAACTAGCCGCCTTTGGCGCCTTAAAGGGTTGCCAGGATTCATACATCGAAATGCATTTCTTAAGCATGTCTTAATGTTCATGGGTTCAATGATTCTTTTAAAAATTTAAAATACCATGTTTTGACAGAAATTAAATCCTCACTTATTTAACTGACTTAACTTGCTATTTGGATGCGATATTTACAAATAAGTTCAAATATTTTTCAAACATTCTTAGTTTATACTATGTGTCAGACAATAATAATATGATATAACAAAAATCTGCATTCTTAAAGATAAACGCACTAAAAACACTTCAAAAAACAAGGGGTGCAATGAAGATTGATTTCCAAATCAAGGAAATATCGGGATAATCCTCTGTGGGGTTAAAAGCTTTATATCCGTTACGATAATTATCCATATGAAATGTAATAGAATCTAGTTTTACAACGGGAAAATCCTATTTAAAAGGGATTATCTAAAAAATTTCTTGATATTGTAATTTCAATTTCTTATTTATCATTAATGTTCTACTTATTATAAAAGTAATTGTTCAGTACACCTCATTTTTAATTTTCGTGGTTGAATAAATACATTTTTATTTGCCATGCCAGCTACACCACTATTAAGCAATTTCAGAATTCCTTCTTAATTTAGAAATTAAGGAACTTCATGCAATTACATATTTGCAGAAACAATGAACATGATCTTTAAAATCAAATATACTGCCTAAAATTATGGAAAAGATTTTAAAAATTGCCCAAATTTCTGAATATTTGTTTCTACAATCAAATTGAGAAGAGTAAAATTTTAGTTGTAGAAAGATTGAAATATTATTTAAATGAATTTCGTACCACAATATATTTTGTTATCGTAAAAAATCCCTTTACCCCGCTTAGGATTTAAATAATTAAAATATTTGATTAAATCACTCCAAGTTGCATATTATCTGACCGTTGATAAAATATTTCCTATAAAAAAGAATTAATGCGGATGATCTATTGAATATAATTGCATAAAATTCTTACTATGGTTTTTAATTTTTTTTCAGTCTGACTTTACAAAAATAGAATTAATAGAATCATTTAAATGGTAAAAACTCAATTTTTTGTTGTAGTTGCTTTATCCAGGAATTGATTCCTCCCATAACCATCTATTGTCAGTTTCTGGGATCCCTTAAAGGACATAATGTTTACAGCACTAATTTAAGATATTGATATACTCAAAGTTAATATAAAAAACTGTGTGTCAAATAAGAATAACTATAATATTAGATAAGATTTGGAATATAACATTCACATTCTTCAGGTTAACAAGGTCGTTGGAATTGGAATATCTGAAATATGTAGAATTATAGAAAACTTTACTAACATCTGTAAAATATATTGCAGCAACCACGTTAAAAAATTATATTACATAAAACTATTGCAATTTGCAATAGTTTTTTGTAATATAATTTTTTAATCAGGAAAAAGTTTTGAGATTTATCTGCATATCTATCTGAAATTTTGACACTTTTAAACTCACTTGCCGGTCCTATTTAGTTACAACATGCACATACATATTCTATGTCATTATAAAATAAATAAAATAATATAAAATAAAATAATATAAAATAAATAAAATAATATGAAATAAATAAAATAATATAAAATAAATAAAATAATTTAAAATAAAAAATAAAAATTTTAATCGCATCATTGAAAAGAAGTAAGTGCCTGCTTTGATATTTTCTGTTATTAAAAAATAAAGATAATACAAAACAGGAAACAATAAATTTTAAACTTATTATCGAGAAGAAATAAGTTTTTGTTTTGATATTTTCTGTTACTATAAAATAGACACATTCACTGTTATTATAAATTGAGATAATTTAAAACAAAAATTTAAAATTTATTCCTATCATTGAGAAAAATAAAATCCTGTTCTGGTATTCTCTGTTATAACCCTGTTTGTACAAAATAGGCAATTTTTTCCGTTATTCTAAAATAAATAGAAAATAAAAAATTTAATTTTCTCATTGAGAATAAATAACTCTTCTGATATTCTCTGTTATTATACAATAGAGTAATATTGAACAGAAAATAAAAATTTTGATCTTAGCATTGAAAGAAAGTAAGTTCAAGTTTCCAAATTGTCAATTCGCGGTTATCAAATTTTTACATTTAGGAAAGCACTCTTCATTTTGTACTCGTTTTAATGGAAAGGGAATAAACAAAAGAAGTCTGGCATAATATTACTCTTAAATGTAATGATTAGAACTATATCTACTGAACCGATTCATCATATATGCATGATTATTCACAAAAACCTTGCAGTGACAATACAAAATTAAATAAAAAATTTATATAAGAAAAGTGCTGAAATTTCAAGTATATATATATATTCATTTTTAACATGTTTGAATTATTCATTTTAACAAGGAAATTATTTTTCCCGAATTTATTTTCAAATAACACTTCTCATACAAAATCAATAAATATTAAGAATTAATTGATTAATTAAAGAATAATTTTTAGATTTTCTTAATTTTTAAAAAATAATTTTAGATGTTAACATTAAAGATTAACTAAAGAATATCTTTTGATATTTGCACAAATTTCAAAACTTTTTTATCTCTAGTGCGTATAGAAATAAAAGAAATATCAAATTCAAATATTCATTTCTACAAACATGAAATAAGTGAACTAAAGCATTTATAATTATCTTATGCAAATTCATTGAAATGCTTTTAACGAATAAGGAATATAAATAAGAATTTAACAAACTAATTCTGTAAAATTTTCGAACTAAACAGAAAAAGTCATATTTGTACAACCATGATACTATCAAGTTTAATATATACATATCTGGATAATTTTATTTGCAAAAATAAAATTATCCACATTGCTCTTAAACTTAATTAAAAAGGTTACATCCATAAAAAAGTTCTTTTGCGCAATTTTAGATTAACTTTAAAAAAACTATATAATTTGCTTCAAAGACGAGACTGTTAAACATTTTACGGTAGAAATTCATTTACAGCTTTAAAGCAGAAAATCTTAGAAATCTAAAAGCTGTCTGGCTAAAACAAGTTTACTAGAAAGGTTAGTTAGATTTCTCTTATCTTTAAACCAAATATTTAAATTGAATTAAAGCAGTGATAGTTAAATATATTAGAGGAGTGACTCTTTTTCATGTGAAATTTTTTTTCACGTGGTTCATTTCCATTAGTAACATTTCATCTCAACACCCTTCCTTAAATTCCGAAAATCTATCAGTAAATGGTGCATTATCTGAATGAAAATAGAAACTATTAAAATTATTACTATTTAATTTGCAAATTAAAATTCTTTAATCAGTAAATTGGAGACATAATCACAAAATCAAGAACAATCATTTGAACATAATTTACAAAATTAAGTATTCTACTTATTATTTATATTATTTGAAAGAAATAAGGTGTTGGGAATTTTTCTCCACACTAACTCCTCTTAAAATGGTCTTAATTAGAATTTCAATCGATAATTTATCTTTTCATATCAATACTAAATAGGAAGCACAAAAAGAGTGAGAAATACAATAACATACGAAATAAAAGTAATTAATAAATAAAATACGCGTTAAGATTCACTTTTCAAAGCTTAAGAAAATACTTTATAAAAACATTTAATAGATTTTAGTTTATTTTAGTTGCCTAAAATATTAAATTTAGGTAATTAAATAAATTTATAAGTCAACCTATTTCCTTTTCCACCACATGAAGATTCAAAATGTTGCTGAATTGAATTCATGATATTTTTATTACACTTACAGCATTTTAAAATTAAAATTTGTTTCAATTTATAGAGATACTATTAACGATAAATATCAATGTTACATGATTCATAATTTTTTAATGAATTTAGCCACCGATGAGTGATTTATTCATGAATTACTTGTAATACTTGAACCTTTTCTTCTATGAAATCAAGAGCAGATGCAAATCAATTTATATTGATCGCATGCCAATGATCTTATTCTTAAAATTCTAATCGATATTTATATGCATCATTTCGATTCAGTATGCCAATGCAGCACCATACATATAACACTGTAAATAAATGTATATTTTATATCGAGGGATTTGGATTTTATATATTTCACGTTAGATTACATTATATTTATATGCCGTTATAAATAAATGTATATATGCTTTTGTCAGTTGATTCAATTTTATAACAATTATTTTAAGGAAAGAGAAGTAATTCTTGAGTTATTGTACTCTATAGGTAGCTAATGTTAGTAAGATACTGGATAGCAAAATAACTGATAAACTGGATGAGACAATTTTGGTAGTTGATGTGTTTTTCATACTTTTGCTGTAAGGATGTAGTTGTTTGACAATTTTCTTAAAGATCTGGGCGATATCTATGCACAGAAATTTTGTGTAGCGTGCTTAAATTTCATGGAATTGATATGACATTATAAATCAATGTATATACCTTATTGTCAATGAATTATATTTTATATTTTCTATATCTACAATAAAAACTTGTTATTATATTCTACAGATTACTAACATTACTAAAAATGTTTGTATGCCATTCTAAATAAATTTATATATCTTATTGTCAGTGGATTCGATTTTATACATTCCACATTTGAATTTTTAAAAGTACGTTTTGGGTTCTTATACTCTGTTGGCAATTTATACCAATAAGAAGCCCGGTAACAAACTAGTTGATAAACCAGATGAGGCACATAAGGTTGGTTTATGTAAGACGATTTTGTATAGTAAATCGAAATTGCATTGTAATTCTATGCCACCGTAAATAAATCTTATTGTCTATGGATTAATCTTATTACCTACTAGCCGTCTTTGGCGACCAGCTGGTTCGCCATGAGTAATTGGTTCTAAAGTTTTCAATTCAATCACATATTCATTATCCTTGAAGTAATTCCGGGCATTGATTGACCTGAAATTAATATTTTCTTTAAGATGATGGACGGAAAGTTCTAAAAGTACACCTTTTCCTAATAATATTCTTTAATTTTATAAATCAGTCAGTTTGAACCATCGGGTATGCTTCCAAAATATTAAAAAAAAAATTTCGATGATGTTGCCAAAATATTAAATATGTTTTTTTAAAGAAAGCGAGAAAGGGAAAAAAGTATTAAATTAATGATACAGATATTGCAAACGATTACATAAATATGCCATTAAGTCGGGATTTCAATGCATATCCTGTCTAAATTCAATCAGGTTTACCGTAAATAAAGAAGATTTATTGACTTAAATGATATAGATATTGCTTTTCTTCGCATTTATTTTTTAAAGAAAATATCACATTTTATATTTATTTTATTTTATCCAGTCACGTGCTGACAGTTGCATTTCTGTAGATTTATTTTGCGATGATAGGTTTTTTTTATTTGAACTTCCGGCATTGTTTTCTTTTATTTTATCCAGTCACGTGATAAAAAACATAGTTAAAATATTTCTTTAAAAATTCGTTAAAAATAGTAGCTTAAGTTATACATTAAAAAAACTGATACCGTTAGAAAGCTAATTTTTTTATCTTTAAATTGATATAAAAATCATGCTTATGCAATAATATTTTCGGAAGTTATGGCGGAAAAACGTCGAAATTTCGCTTAAATTTTAATTAATTCAAATTCTAATTAAAAATTCGAAAAAAGGGCTCCGAGGTGCACATTCCGGACCTCCAAGGTATACATGTACCAAATTTGGTAGCTGTAGGTCCAACGGTCTGGCCTGTAGAGCGCCAACACACACACACACACACACATTGAGCTTTATTATAAGTATAGATATAGATAATTAATATATGTTATTACACTCTACAGACAACTAATATTAGTGAAATAATTTCTATGCAATTGAAAATAAATATATCTATTTTATTGCTTATGGATTCGACTTTATGCTTTTCACATCTACAGTTAAAATATGTTATTGTACTGTACCGATAACTAATACTGGCAAGCTTTATGATTGCTGACTAGCTGATTGACTGGAAAATGTATATATCGTAGGTAACATGTTTGACAGGAGGGTACATGAAGTGATGCATCCATTAACTAAAACTGACAGTATTATGCTGTTAGTTGCAAATACGGTGAACCTTCATTAACATTGATGTGCATATTGGATTACTTATAAACTATTTTCTGATATTCTGATTATATAAATTCAAGGTTAGTATACTTTTAAAATTCTAAAGCTTAGTATTGCAATAAGAATCGTATTTCATATTTGCCAATATTACCATTTAAAAATTATTCTATACTCTTGCTTTACATATATTTAACTCCAAAATTGGAAAAATTAATTTAAGTGATAAGAAAGTTTATCTTCGTATAATATGACCAAAATTTATTATTACTGAGGATCTCTTAGAAATTTTTAATGAGGAAAAAATAATATTTGTGAGTTTGAACGTATTTTTGCACAGATCAGATGCATTCCTTGCGTCCAAATTACCCCTATTATTATGAATTAATTTTTAAAAAATAAATAAATAAATAAGTCTTTCAAATGGTACCTTAAATTTTATTATTCTACAACCTTATCGACTGAAGTATGAATCTGTTTTCATATAAACATATCTAAATGAAAAGAATACTATTCAGATATGAAATTTAGAAGAAAAAAAATTACCGCAATTTTTTGAATTTATCCATGAAATAAAAATGCTTTAGAAAGTTCTTTCACTTATCTGAAATTTATTAAGTATCATAACAAGATAGATTTTAAAATGTAATGTAAATACTTTTCTTGCATTTTATATACAGGAATGTGCTTTTTATCACTTTCAAATATTTCCTTAATATTTATTATGAGAAAATAGTTTAAAGCAAAAATTATTTTGCTTTAAAAATTAATTTTTAAGTCAAAATAATTTAATAGTTTAAACCAACAATGCTATCAGTATTAAAATTATAATACCGATGTTAATTTATACTGAATTATTGAGATGTTAAAGTCCATTTACAAGGGTTGCCTAACTTGTTACTATCAGTTAGTTAAACAGTAAATCATCTTATCACATTATATATTCATTAATTTCCTACTCTCAACGTTACGTCTATTAGGCTCCCCTAATGGTTACAAGCTATCAAGGTAACCATCAAAATATTTCAGTGTAAAAACTACCATAATACAACTGTAGTACTTTGTACGGATTTATTGATTTACCAAACCCCATCCTCAGGAGTCAGACCTACATTGCTATTGTTAATTATTTAAACAATAAATCATCCTATCTTATTACATATTCAATACTGAATTCTTACGGGCACTGCTAAGAATATTTTTCATTACAACTGTTTCAATGTAGCCATCAAAATATTTTGATGCAAAAAACTATAACCACAATACAACTGTGTTTACTTAAATAAATTTATTATTATATTAAAGAAAATGCACAGAGATTAGACTTTAATTGCTATTATAAGTAATTTCAACAATAAACCATCCTATCATATTGTATAATCAATACACATTCTTTACTCGCCTATTTCTCAGCACAACACAAGACAACCATTAAGGTAAGCATCAAAATATTTCGAAACAAAAGCTATTACCACAACTCTGGTACTTTATACAACTGTATTATTAAATTAAAGAACTTCCGTAGGAGTTAGACCTAAATTGCTATTTTAAATTATTTAAACACTAAATCATCTTATAATATCATATATTCAATATTTTTCTTACTCTGCCGTATGTCTATTTTGCATCACTAATGGTTACATGGTAGCCACCAAGATATTTCAGAACAAAAATTATTACCACGTAACAACTGAGGTACTTTATATATATTTATTGCTATATTAAAACCCATCCTCAAGACACTGCAATTGTAAATTATTTAAGTAACAAATCATCCCATCATTGTATAATCAATAAGGAATTCCTTACTCTCATCTCTTCTCCTATTTCTCAACACAACTCGTCACAAGGTAGCATCAAATATTTCAGAGCAAAATCAATTACCACAAAACAAATGTGTATAGATTTATTACTATATTAAAGTTCATCCATAAGAGTTTGAATCTAAGTTGCTAAATTATTTAAACGGTAAACCATCATATATTGTATAATCAATAGACATTCCTTACTCGCACCTCTGCCTCTAACTCGCTACGAGGTAGCCGTCAAGGGAGAACACCAAAATGCTATCAGGTATGCTTCTACGTGAAAATGTGTTCACTAAATCGAAGCGAAACAAACGTTTAGTTTGATTCATGATTTGCCGGTAGCAGTCCCAAATGCATTAACTTTATGATGTTATGTCAAACAACGAAACTTTATCGCCGTCTGTTCGAGTGGGAAACATTAGTCATGGTCTAAACATTCTTATTAATGAAATTAAGCAATTAGGGATACTGTAGTTCTCGTTCTGTTGTAACAGTAGGCCTGGTCATTCATTTGTGAAATCATAATGAAATAAAATATAAATGAATTTATGGACATTTGTCAGAATGTATAACTCCAGAAATAATGTATATTGAGTGGTTTTGATTTGGTCAACTTTTACTTTTATTTTACTATCTGAAAAGAAGATAAACCAACTCTAGGTAAATATGTATTACTTATTTTGTTCAAGAGTTTCCTTAAGAGAAATTATATTTTATAGTAATAATTTTGTCAGAATTTCTGTCACTATTTATTCTATTCCACTTTTCTTTTATAATTTAGCTGTATTTGCTGATAAAGTGGTTCACAGGGAACAAGGCTTTTGTTTAACTTCATATAAATCTTTTACGCACAATTTAATATTATTAACTCCTTCAAAAAATATTTATCAGCTTCAAATTTTAATAAACAGCATAACCAAAGCTATCTTAATAGACTTACACATCTTCTATATATTGCATATAAAATATTTTCTCCTGGAATTAAATCCCTTCTTAGTATAGCACCATTAAAAATGTTATGAAATCTTTGGCTAACTGCTTTTTAATTGAATGAATTTTTTAACGATTACATATTTTTAACTTCTGATTCTGATTCAAATTTTTCTCTTTTTAAAAGATAAGTTCTGCTTAAAAAAAAGAATTGAGTAAAATGTTCGTGAAATTCAAAATGATGTCTAGACAAAAATGTATATGGTGTGTTCCTAAACACATAACAAAAGTAGAAAGATATGATAGAACACATCCAGATTAACGCAAATTATGATACAATATGGGGAAACAATTCAAAAGCACTGAAAGCTTGAAAACGTTCATCGAACAGAAATATTCATCACATATATCAAATTTCTAATTCAGCATACAAACTTTTTTCCAAGATATCAAATACAAAATACCACTGACTCCAAGAAAGATGGATTTATCGATATATTGAAATCGATGTCAGCCATACTTGAAATATTTTGGGTTTTTATCCTAATTTCACATATTGCTGAATCGTTTATGTGAAACTAATGCAAATGATAATGCTATTTTTAGCAGTTTACTATAATTTAATTTCTTAAAATAGTTCATTATATTCACTAAATATCTTTTTTTTTTACTTTTACCATTCTTGGTTTTAGCCATTTTAAGACGTTATAACTACTATTATTTAACGTTTTGCTTTTAAAGTAACTTTCAGACTCTACGTAATGTTCCGCATTTGCCCAGATGACCCTATATGCCTATACTAGGATTTTTAAAATAAGATAAATAAAAATAAAGAAGGTATTTTCTATGTCCATATCGAAACTACTGTGCTCACATTTCATCTCTAAGCTAAAGGTCAATCATTTGATTCCAAGGAATATGGAGTTATCAATGTATTTCAAGCTATATCTATTATACCTGAAATATTTCGTCTTCTTCTTATGCTTACCGATTAATGCATAGTTTCTGCGAAACCAGTATCAACGATAACTTATTTTTAAGCAGTTTTTATAATTTATTTTCATAAAAAGGTTCATTATATTCATTAAATGTTTTTTCCTTTCCTTTCTCCACTCTTGGTTTTCGTCATTGTAGGGTATTAAAACAACTATCCCTTAGTGTTTTGCCTCTGAAGTAATATTCTTGCACCAGGTCCTGTATTTGTTTGGATATTTTCCCTATTAAAGTAAACTTTCAGTTTTTTTCCCTCTTAAAATACTATGTATAAATACATTAAAGGTATTTTTATGATCATATCAGACTATAGAGCTTATTCCTAAGCTAAAAGAAAAATCAGAAGTTGTTTCTTTTCCTGAATTTTCTTGATTTCGCACTTCTATTCTATATCTGCTTGCTTTTATCTTATTTCGAACAATTTCTGGCACAAAAGTTTTGTCTTTTTATTGCTAATGTTTTTTCCTCTCTCATGTTATAAATCAAATACTTAAGTAATATAAATTTTAGAAAAAGAAAATAAAAGATTATGAAGTGGATTTTTTCAGGTAGCATTATGTTTGCTGAAAGAACTAAGATTACAGAAGTATCGGTTACAAGTTACTGACAGAACAATTTTCGGTAGTACAAAGTCGACAAACACAAAACCTAATTTTGGAATGAGGATGAAATACAAAAACTGAGCATCTAGCAATAAAAATTTGCAATAGGAATAGGATTTCAACAAGCATGTAAATAAAATACAGAATCCCAACTAGCAATATTCAATTTTTCAGTGTCTAAATCCACCATCTGCTTCCAGCTCAAACGAAAATGCATGGTTCACATTCAGTTTGCTGAAATATTAACATTTGGCGAATGTACTTTGGCATTGTCAATTCACTTAGATTCAATTTCTGACCGTTTTAATATGGAATACATTAACCTACACGAAATTGTATTCAATAGACTAAGCTTTATCAAACTGCAAACTGCAAACTGCACTGATCAATATATAAACATTCTTATTAACGAAATTAAACAGCCAGCCTTCTCCAATCCGCATTCAGTCGCAGTCACTGAACTGGACTCCTCATTCATCAAGAATCGGCAAGTATTGTTACTCGACGTGACAGATTTTATTCGATTCCTTCGCAGCTTCAATTATCGTTTGGCCGACATTAGTCAGGGGGAGGGAGGGGGAGTATTGTGGCGGATATGATGAGTGAATCTTGGGGGAGGTTCAGGCGGGTGTATTCCCCAGAGCCTGTATTATACACATATCTATCTATCTGTATATATATTAGGAGGCACACCTCCAAAAGATACTAGTCTGGTGATAGGGAAGAGGAAATCAGATTTTGTGTCATTTACTCTCGTTTCCGCGAATCTGGCATCGTGGCGAAAATGGACGCTCGAGGCGCCGTCTGGGGAAATTAGCGGTAACCGTTCGAAATATCGGTGCTGTCATTTTTGGGAAATCTGGAACATGGAGAGGTTGCGATATTAGATGAGGGTTTGATTTTCCTGCCGTAGTTTACAGGATGGGAATGTAATGACTCGGCGTTATCTTTCTGTAAATTATTTTGGCATGCATTTTCCAACCGTTGACTTTAATTTGGGAGTTAAACTCGCACCGAGGAGGATAAATGAACTGGTTGAATTATCTCGACGATTTTGGAGGCGCCGAACTGGGCCGAGTTATCGAATTTCTTTAGGCGGAAACTAAATTTGTGTGGAGCTTGAATTTCTTTGCCCTTGTTCTCTAGTTTGAGTTAAAATTGTTTGACTTTTAGCCCTATGCCTTTCAATACAGCTTTAATTATCTATTTTCTTTCTAGATTTCTTTTCTCTCCTATTAGATAATGAAACTTTTTGCCCATTCTTCAATTATCATAAGTCTTCCGACTTCACTCTAACGCACAATGAATTCCTATTAATTAATATCGAATATCATTTATTCATTTGCATATACTTATTTTGCTTAGTATAAGGTAATCTGGCATCACTTTCCTTAGTCTTTGTTTATGTTCTCTTGTACGTAATGCTCAAAGACAGAGAATTATATTAGTAAAAACTTTCAAAATTTAGATAACCAAGTTTTAGCAAAGACCGGTTACCAAAAGAAGAATTTTAGAATTAAGTTTGTGGGCATGGTGATTCTGACACATGTCAAGCTTGAAGAATGATATCTTGGAGCTGTTATTCTTCGAAGTTGTCCATCTCCATCAACTCTAGATAGGACAAAGAGAAATTTCTTCGATTGTGTCTATATGATCTATATACAAAAATGATAGTTTTTGTCGCTAGATGTACATAGAACACCACCTTCAGAATGGAATAAACTATCCATGAATAAAACTGTTCAACTTCATCTAGGATCAAAGCTCAATATCGTGACAAAACGAAGAATTTCAATACGATTCTTTGCCAAAATTCTATTTGATTGTCAAATTTCTTTCACGTTGGTAAGAAATTTGATGTATTGCAATAAAATAAATGCTTTCGTCTCTATATTTTGTAGTCAATCTAAGCCTTAAAGCCGAAGAATTATACAGATGCAGCAGAATGTCGATGGGAAACTAGTGACCTTAATTTTTTTCATGTTTTTGTCCCCTCTGTTATTCAATATTTACTCAGATTATTATTAGATTCGAAATAGTTTTTATATCTAAGCAGTAAAGACAATAATTAGATATCAGTCGTAGATGTCACTGTCTAAATGCAATTAATTATAGAGAGAATGTCCAGATTTGCTATTGACATTAGTTTGGTGATATTGGAAAACGTACAAATTAGTCATATTGTAATTTTCTCTATTAGGAGGCATCTGCAGAGAAAGCTAATGAATGAAATGGAACAAAATCTCATATGAGGAGTGTAAAATCAAAGAGGGAAGGAGGATTCGACATAAACAGAAATAAAAAAATATTCTATAGAAAAGATTTCCTTGCTGCAGGAAGGCAAATGAGCCATAAATAGGTGAAAGGGGAAACGAATTATGTAAAATTCCACTAAGATTCAAGGGGTAAAAAGATGTAAAAATGAATGTCACACCACTAATCACCTCGAAACAGTTCCGGGCGTCCTCAAAAGGACATGAAGTGAAGAGAGGAAGAACAGTTATGAGGGAGTGAAGCCATGGGGGATATCTCTCGACGAAGAAAGTGTGTGCGTGATTTGTAAGCCATACTACTAACCACTGACCTGCCACGAAAGCACAGGAATAAACTACGTTAAACTGAATGACTGAACCCCCGCAAAAGCAACACTAGCTAGAACCGTTGTTGAGTCCAAATAGCCCTCATCAGCAACGGCACAACCCTCCCCGTTGGAAATACTTCCCGTCATCGATGGGAGTGCCAGACCTTCATCTATTATTGTACCCACAGGGTTGGCGAGACCCAACTATCATACCGGAAGCATCTCATCAATTACGAGGTATCCTCCGGAGGGATGGCAATTTGTAGGAGTTCTTAGGAGAATGCACATTTATTACAAAATGTTATTTAATAATATGCATTAATCATATGCATGTTATTTATTAATATGCATTAAGTCTAAAGGCACTAATCACAATAATCTGATATTCTCTACGAGCAAAATATTTTATCATTTTCCATCAGCAAATTGTGATACTTTATAACTTCTTTTGAAAACTCCGTTTCTGAAATTTTCTATAATTTGCATATGAAACTTAAACATCGTTACCTAAGCAAATAATGGCAATAGGTGATGATATTTTACAGTTAATTTAAATCAAAATGGAGCATTCTGAGCATATATAATTCGAATGCATTGGTAACCTGAAATATCTTCTCCTTTTTGAATTATCCATTAATACTTTTTTAATATCACTTAATTTATTTGTTAATATAAGATCAAAATTAACATTCTTGCATTTTTTCAATTGTTTACGTTAGTTTTCTATCCATGCTTCGTACTCTCTATGGCCATAATTGATTTTTTTAATCATGACCATATCGAAATTCTTACTGATCCACATTGTGTTAGTCTAGAAAATAAATTACGGTTTCCCCTTTTGAAAGCATTAGTTGTGTATTTTATGATTTGCCATGGAAATATATTGCATAATTGTTGAATACCTGTAGATGCATCTATTAATTTCTTTAATTACTTGTTTACCTGAGGAAATTATTGTTTTATATTTTATTTGTAAAATGTTTTTTAAATCGTGAGTCATTTTATATACACTGTTGAATGTTAACATTTAATATCTGAATTTCTAGTTTTATTTTAAAAAATTTATCTAGTTTTTCAACTTTTGGAATACTTATTTTAAGTCACTTTTTACTTCAAATTTTTAGATGAATTGAAGTATAATTAACTTAAAATTAGTTAAGTATCACCATACTTAAAAGAATTTTTTTGTAACTATAAATTTATATTTAACCTACAAGGCTCTTCCACTCACTTAAATCGCTAAAATTACTTTTTAATTCAATTCACGGCATCAATTATAAAACATTTATTTTTCTCTTTACTTTAATAAAAATAATTCATCTCTTGAGGTGAGTTCTGTTTGCCAAATAATAATTTGGCTTGTTTGTAGAGTTTCTTTTTTTAACGTTAACGTATTTAACGTTTAAAATGTTTTAAGAGCTAAGAAAATGTGTCACGTTTCTGCAGCAATTTACCAATTTAAATACAGTTAGTTAAACAAACCAGTTTCCGGTTTCTTAATTGCGAAAATTACTTCCACTGTATAACTCAACTGGCGTTATTTAAGAAATGTTATAACAATTTAGGAAGCGTATATTTAAACTTAATCTTCATTTCAGGAAGTAGACTCATGCTGAATGTAAAATAAGTTTACTTTGCATAAACAAACTTATAATTTCTCGAATCTCCCTTTAATGTTTGTTTAATCTATGAAATTGCACGCGATTTCTCCCATGTTTATTAAAATAAAGTGGGAAAATTTAAAAAAGGTTACATTTTATACAGAATATTAATGAATATGTTATATATTATAGAATTATGAGAAGAAATAGAAGTTTGTGTTAATTTTCTCACATTAAAATGCTCTTAGGTAGAGAAATTTTTTGTGTTTTAGAACTATTCTTGATATGAGAATTATAAAATGTAGAAGCAATTAAATTTGATATTCCAAATAACAATGTTCTTTTTTTCATTTCAGACTTTGCAAGAATTATGAAAATTAAATAACAATGAACTATGAGAGTAACAATGAATCAGATTTCACTTGTGAAAAGTCTCTAAAAAATTTCTACAATTTTTCTGAAATAATTTTTTAAATTGATTAATGTCAAAATGTAAATATAATTAGAATCGATAAAGAAAGGCATATGCAATGATCATGATGATGATCAACTTGACAATCGGTAATTTAAAAAAAAAAAAATTCCACTCCTCAACATAAATAGCCATAAAATTTGAGGAACAATATCATAAGATTTCTACAGAGTTTTCATTTAGGCTGAGAAAAGATAAAATGCAATTGTAATTTGGATTGAAATTGAGAGACAAACAACATCATAAGCTCTGCGTATGCAAGGCATGTATAATACATATATATATACACTGAAGTGACAAAAGTCATGGGATGACTGTTAATATCGTGTCGGTCCTCCTTTTGCCCGGCGAAGTGCAACATCTCGACGTGTCATGGAGTCCACAAGTCGTTGGAAGTCCTCTGCAGGAATATTGAGCCATGCTGTCTGTATAGACTGAAATCGTGACTCATTTGACCACGCCACGGTTTTCCACTGGTCTAGGGACCAGTCGATATGCTCACGAGCCCAGGAGAGACGCTGCAGGCGATGTCGTGCTGTCAGTAAAGACACTCGAGTTGGTCTTCTGCTGTCATAGCCCAAGGAAGACAAATTTCGCCGTACAGTCCTATCGGACACGTCCCTCGTACGTCTCACACATTGATTCCTGCTGTTATTTGACGAAGTATTGCGTGTCTATTAACATTGACCATTCTACACAGACGTCGGCGGTCTCGGTCGTTAAGTGCAGGTGGTCGCCCACTGCGCTTTCCATGATGGGATGGGATGCCTGAAATTTCATACTCTCGGCACACTCTTGATACTGTGGATCTCGGAATGTTGAATTCACTAACGATATCCGCAATAGAATGACCCATGCGTCTAGCTCCAACTAACATTCCGCGTTCAAATTCTGTTAATTCTCGTTGTGCCGCCATAAATCACGAAAAACCTGTTCATATGAATAACTTGAACACAAATGAAAGCTCTGGAAAACGAACTGCGCATTTATACTTTTTCGCTGCGATACTACTGCCATCTGTATATTTGCATATTGCTATCCCATGACTTTTGTCACTTCAGTGTATATATATATATATATATATATATATATATATATATATATATATATATATATATATATAGGATAATAGAAAAGGGTAAGTCAGAAATTAATTTGTACTTTCTTTGTCCACAGAAACACTGCTATAATATTTCTGAAACAATTGCTTTAAACTAATAACCAAAATCTAATATATAAATAAGTTTGAGCCAAACCATATTATTCGTTTTTACTTTCAGAGAGAGATAACTTCAGATCTCTGAGTTAGCGATCAATGAGAATGAAGGTGACTTCAAAATCTGTCTTCTCTTTATCCCAGAGATAGAGAGGTTCTAGAATTGGAAAAAACTATATTATAATACTTCTGCGTGCATTTTCTTCAAAAATTACGGCTTGGTTTTAAATTCCTTCATTAAAAATCTTTCTAATTTTATTTTCATTTTGATATAATATGTCTTATTAAAAAAATCGTCTTAAAGATAAAATATACCTTATTAAAAGATAAAATATTCCACTTTAAAGTTCTTTTAAAAAGTCCCTTCTTTTACAGTGTTAAAACTTAATAATAATTTTTTTTCGAATCTATCATTTATTAGTTTATATACTATGAAATCTCAATATCTTTTTACCAATAAAAGGCACCCTTGGTGTGGAATCAAATTTAATTTATTAACAATTTATTAACTCTGAAAATATTAAAATATATTACAATTATGTATTTTTCGAATTTATCATTTAAAATTTTATGTACTATGGAATCTCGAGATTACTTTTTTCACTAATAGAAGGCACCACTGGTATGGAATCAAATTTAACTGATTAACTATATATTAACTCTGGAAATATTAAAATATCGTATTACCGTAATGATAAATTAATTTAAAACCCAAACAGGAAATGCATGAATACTTCATAATATTTTATAAACAATGGAAATGGTTTGTACTATTGAAACTTTAAGAGCACAACAAAGGTGCTGTAAATATGAAGCTTATTTATTAATTAAGGTATCCAACTACGTTCGAAGGAAAAAGGATGCAAAATATTACAAATACAACAATATTATTTAAAAATATAATATATTTTGAGAAATAGGAAAATATGTAGTACATTTTGATGACATTTAACCGAAAAGGTTAACACTCTATACAAAATTGTTATGCAGCAGTCCTATTTTGCTTTGCACACAAGTTACAGAATATAATGATCAATAAAATGAACCAAAATTTAAGAAACATTTTGAGATTCAAAGAAGTTATGGGTAATTCCCTAAATGAACAACTTAATTTTTCGAAAAACACCTATAAATGAAAAGTATTTCACCAACAATATAACTTTTGGTTCATTTCATTGCCCATATTATTTAAAACGCATGCTGAAATGTTAATGTAAATAACTCTATTAGTTTTTGTGACATCATGTTAATGGTGGTGAATGTTTATGAGAATTAAAGTTTTGAGAAAATTGAAGTTAAGGAGAAATTTTAGCTGAAAACATTTGTCACCCTGGATGGTAGGTCAGGCCTTCCTCTTCCTAGCGAAGAAAAACTATTTCAGAAAGAGGAAAGTCTAAATTACCAGAAATAACAATAAAAAAAATTCCCCAATGTGGTCAAAAACCACTTTTTTAATGTAGTCGAATACCTTAAAAGCTACAGAATGAGAAATATATTACGTTTATATTTATGACTCTATTCAACCTAATACACGGGCTGAGAAATAACTGATAATGGTTTAAAAGGAATCGTTTTGATATCGCCAAAGCAATTATTTTTAAACCTTTCATAATAATTGCTTTGGCGATATCGAAACGATTCATTTTAAACCTTTCAATAAGTAATTTCTTTCTTTTGACATCATGCCAACACTCTTTGTTAAAAACAGAAGCATTTTATTTCCAAAAATGTTGTTGCATTCAATAATACACGTTTAGTCTAAAATTCAATTTCGTGTGATTCTGAAATGTTCTTAATTTATAAACATAAATATAAAATCGCAGCTATGTAATATGAAATCAAAATATTGAACTGTCTTTGAGCAATTTCTATTCTACTGAATGAAATATTGCAAATAAATACTTAAAACCTTACATTCTATCTACGTGATTAATTGAGTTTTTCCATTTATGGAATATTTCAAAGACAGATGGGAATTTGAAATGACTTCTACAATTGAATGAATAATTGATGAAGATCAATTGCAGTTCTGCAAAATTCTTTTAGTTTTTAAAATGAAACAGATGGAAGGGATTAAAACAGCACATCAGGCCTATTTCCACCAGTAAATCAAAGGATCGCTGTTTACTTTGATATCTTTAATTTTTCCAAGAAATACAAGTCGCATTTCCGAATTAAACTTTATTGACTCGGGGAAAATAATGCAACAACACCGTCATCTAATGCTCATTTTTATGCAACAAGCATTCCGAAACAATTAAGAAAACCCCCTAATCCTCCCTTCACAAAATCCACTTAAAGCAATTAGTTTCACAATGAATATTGCAATCATTTCTAGTTGGTGTACGCCTAGTCTGTTCTTTATTTGATCTCGAAGGAATCTGGCGGCTGTTATTGCGAGAAGAATTAGATCGTATTTTTATTCTTATTTTCCTTTTAGAGTGCTTTAGCTATTTTTCCAATTAATTTCTACAGGAATGTGGTAAACTGCGAAACCACATGGGATTGGACAACAGAAAGGATACAAACATCTTCACAAAGAAACAGAATTTCGATATCCCTAAAGACTATATGATATGAGACTAACTTATTTTGATATCTTTGATTTTTATTCTCAATTTCCTTGGATTAGTTGTTTTCCAACCAGTTTCTAAAGAAATTTCTAATGAAATTGCGAAACCACACAGGATTGGGCAATTAAAAGGATTCACACATCTTCACAAAGGAAAAAATGAACGCCCGAACCCGATTTAAATAAAGAATACATAATATGGGGCAGGTTTGATATCTTCAATTCAGCCGAGAAACAAAAACCTCATTTCCGAAATAAATCTTATTTATTCTGGGAAAATAATACAACACTGTCATCCAATGCTCATTTTTGCGAAACCAGTATTCCGGGACAATTGAGAAAACCCTTAATCCTCTCTTCACAAAATCCACTTAAAGCAATTAGTTTCACAATAAATATTGCACTCATTTCTAGTTGAAGTACGCCTACTGGGTTCTTTATTTGATCTCAAAGGAATTTGGTGGTTGTTATTGCTAGAAGAATTAGAATGTATTTTTATTCTCATTTTCCTTTCGGAGTACTTTAGCTATTTGTCCAATTAATTTCTAAAGGAATGTGGTAAATTGCGAAATCACACAGAACAACTGAAAGCATACAAACATCCTCAGAAAGAAAAAGAAAGAAAGCCCGACTCGATGTCCCTAAAGACTATGTAATATAGGACAAGTGCTCCCCTCCAGAATCCCCTAGGTCAGGAAAGGGCAATTGTTCTGCGAGTTAACCTTAACCGCAGCACGATCGAATTAAGATCGAATTTGGGGACGTTCGACCGACCCTCGTCGACAAACTGTCCGACCCCCAGTGTTTGATCTTAAACAATGGACTCGCAGATCGAAGGTGACCAGTCCTTTCTGAAAGGAACCGAAATAAAATGATCATCGAAGATATCGTCTCTCGAGACTGTGATTGGGGTACTCGAAATATTTTGATTAACTTACGCTTTCTTAAATATTTGTCTTAAGGATCGGCAATCGTTTTTTTGGAAAGCTCTTCTCCAGTAATATATGTAGAGTTTAATTTAGAATTGGAAGAAGTAAAAGTAAATAATATTAAAAAGATAAAGATGAAATTAATTTACCAGTATGAATAAGGCGTACCAATGTATTATTATCACTTCTTACATAGTTAGGAATCGAAAAAAGATGTTTTCGCAGTAGACATCCAATTATAAAGATATAAATTAGGATTTATCAACAATTTTGTGCATGTGGATGGTTACTTCTTGGAAAATTTTTATCTAGTAATACAGTTGAGAATTAATATAGTCTTTACAAGAAAATATATAGAAATTATTGATAGCGAATCTCTACATGTTAATAATACGGAAGATAAATAATCTATTATTAAAGTGCTAAATATAATATCCATGCATTCAATAGTTTAAAGAATAGTTATTCAATAGTTAATATAATTTCTATTGAATATAATGCATTCAATAGTTAATATAATTTGGCCCTGAAGATCTCTACAAGGTAATACTTAAGTAGTTAAGCAATATATTATCACATCCTGGATATAATACTGATGAATTTAATAGTTAAATAAGTTGTCTCTGAAGTATACAGTCAGTCACAGAGACAAAAAAAATCTGATTAATCATTTTCGAAATGATTATCTTAAGAATTGGCCCTTATTTCCTAAGAATTAATTCTAACAATGAAACTGGAAATTAATTTAAAGCTGAAAAAAGAACAAATAAATACTGAAAGATGACTGTAGATGGTGAACCCAACTTACCAATTAAAGAAAAGCTACGCTATCGATTACCACGTATTATTAAGTAATTTTTAATATAATATTGATGCATTTAATAGTTAAATAAGTTGTGTCTGGAGTATATAGTCAGTAGCAGAGATAAAAAGGTTTTGATTAATTCGTTTTTCGAAATGTCTATCTTAAGTATTGGTAATTGTTTCCTAAAGATTAATCTTGCTATGAAGATGTGAATTAATTTAGAGTTGAAACAAGCCTATATAGATATTGAAAAATGACTATAATGAAGGTTGATTAAAATTTAATAATTAGAAGAAAGTTACTATCTGGATTATTAAGACTTATTAAATGGTTTTCAATATAATATTGCTGCAATTAATAGTTAAAGAAGTTGTCTCAATAATCTAGTTCGATTATGGAAAATGATATATTTTCATCAATTTATAATTTTGAAATGTTTATCTTACAAACTGCTTGTCACTAACTGAAAAGCTGTCATTTAACAATGTAGTTGGAATTTAGAATTGAAAGTATAAAAAGAAGATAAAGAAAAGTACAGGTATTACATTTGAATCCTCAATACAAAGAAGCTATGGTGTCTATTATTTCACAGTTAGTTAAATACACCTCAACAGAATGAAGCTGCACTGAATAGTTAAAGGTGTTGTCACTATATTTTATAATTCAGATATAGAGAAATAGTTGTTTTGTTGTAATTTTTATCTTGAGACTCAAATAGTTGCTTCTTTAAAATGTTTATTATGGCAAGTAGTTGGAAATGAGTAAAGGATTTTATCGACTAATAATTGTTTCATTTTAAACTAAAGTATCACATTTTGGCCCATATTAGAAAATTTAATCCATTTACACAGCTGATTATAACATTAAATAGCATCATTTTGTAAGAATCTAAATTTAAGAGCAATTGATTTTCTATGTAATAACCTGTCTATGAAAATTTAATCGATTTATCTTCACACGTTTGATTACAATATTAAATAGAATCAATTTTTACTAATCTAAATTTAAAAACGATGATTAATTTTCCAGGTAATAAAATTTTTATAGGTATCATCCTATTTTGAAAAAATTGTTAAAATTTGGAAAGGATTTTCACACGTATCATTCTACTTCCTTACAATACAACAATTACATACATTGTCTTTCAAATATCATCGGACCGTCTCAAAGTTTTGGTATTCTAGAATGAAGAGTCAAGAAAAAATTTAATTTTACTAAGAGATTGAATTCTACTAAGCAATCAGGTATCCAATTAGTTTATTTTGCCTAATAAAATCTGAAAAAATAGAAATTTAAGAATTAAAAATTTGTTTAGACAGCAGAAACCAATGGAACATATTACCTTTCAAATATTTATTTACTTCAACATTTCATAAGCAATTAAAGGAAATATGTCTCAACACTTAATATATTTGATTAACTTTATGAATCACCTATGATTTGCGTATTTCTTTATCTGAAACTCAGCGATAGCTCATACTGAGCATCTAAATGTATGGTTACTGGTAAAGTATGATCTACGAGGAGTGATCCAAAAAGCGTTTACAAGGCAAAGGAAATATGCCTTAGTAACAATAGACACAGGATACAAATGGTAATTAAGAGACATATGTGGCAGTCCCTTCTCTACATAATCACGAGTCTGTTGAGGCTTTTATCACACCTCTGGACCAATTTATTTAATTCATCTTGGTAATAATCAAGTTCATCGCTAATGAGCCAATCCTTGGCCCATTTTTGTATATGTGATATGACCTTTGTTTCAGATATTTCTTTAATTCCGAGAAAAGGAAATAGTCACTAAATGCAAAATCAGATATGTATGGGGAGGTTGGTTCCAGACCACCCACCTAAACGTTGTAGCAATCTCTTTGCTCGTTCCAAAAGAGCGACACCATTTCGCCACCGTTCGCCACCACTGTTATCTACTTATTACTTCACCCTACGTACACTTCAACGATTTGTCGATGAATGTCATGGACACATTCTTGATCCATAGAAATTCCATCACGGCTTGCCCCTCCATGCGATACCATTTCTCTAGACGTCTTGTCATTACTGTCGTTGTTTCAGATCTCAATACTAATATTGTCTGTTTGGACGGCCAGTCTAAGATAATTAGCGCCTTGTGCTTCGATTCTGGGTGCAATATTCCCATCTACAATTTAAACTTAACAAATACTGCTGCTTGTAAATTTTTTTACTAAACGAATACCATCTCTCAAATACTTAGGAGTAATATTAGATGTAAAGTTAAACTGGATTTCTCACAAGAACAAGGTTCTAAGGCCCTCAGCCAGTATCTACAACTTTGCCGCATATCAGGTCCCCGCTGGGGACTACAACAAAGATTCAGAAGGACCCTATATCAAACAGTCACCATGAGGATACTTCTGCATGGTGTAAATGCTTGATCACTTTCATCTTCTCCAAGACTGGAAAGAAAATTAGCATCTATTCAAAGGATCTTCCTCCTATATATTACTGGATCATACCGTTCAACCCCGACTGCAGCTTCGCAGGTCATTACCGGCATTATCCTACTTCACCTGAAAGCTCAACAAGAAGCCCTCTTCATCAATATCACATGCTTAAAGAAAGAAATGGAATTTGAAGGTGAAACATATTACCAAGAGAATTTGAAGAAAAAGTCAGGAATATTACCATCCACCTTTCTTTGTTTGAGATAGAGGCACAAATTTCAACAACAGAGCCCTTTGAAGAGGATAACAGTTTAACATTCTACTCAGATGGGTCCAAAACAGAGCTGGGAACAGGGTGTTCATATTGCGCATTCGAAAATGGCATAAAAGTTCTTGAATGGAAAGGAAAACTGGAGGAATTCCACACTGTGTATCAAGCCGAATTGCTTGGACTGAAAAGGGCCATCATTCGAGCTAGTGAAGAAAACGAGACAATAAAAATCTGGACAGACAGTCTTTCAAGTTTGCTAACAGTACAAGATCCCCATTCTCCTCATCAACCCGCCAGTGACATTCAGTCCCTTCTCCTCCAAAACCCAAATATCCTCTTAAAATGGATTAAAGCCCATGCTGGTTATCGGGGTAACGAAGAAGCTGATGTTCTTGCAAAAGCCGCTATTATTGAAGGTGCTCCAATGGAAGCTCCAATGCCCCGGTATCATCTTAAACATCACCTGCAGAAAATATTTATACAAAAATGGCAAAGTCTTTGGGATAATGGAAACGGGTCGTTCTGTTTATAAAGTCATCAAAACAGTAAAATTGCAACCACTTTCCTGGACTCGTGAAGAAATCCTGTTTGTTACAGGACATGGCACTTTCCCGTCTTTTCTTCACCGCTTTCATCTATCAGCAAATGACTACTGCTCTAGTAGAGGAATCGGCGATCCCATCCACTTTGCGACATCTTGACCTTTTGCTCTTTCATGGCACCTCAGAAAACCCTCATCATCGTTGGAAAGTCTGTGGTGCAAAAGAGTCCTTAATAATCCTTCTTCCAAAAGTAGAGTCATAAACATGATTGGATTCCTAATAGATCAGGGAGAACTGCTTCAATTAGAGTAACTCTACTATCTCTTAGGACACCATTTAATACAGCTCGTACTTTATCCATATCTTGTTTTCAAATTCATAGTTGTGTACTTTCTTTTTGTTTATAAAGTCCACCTACATCTATATCAAACCGGAAAGGGGCCACATGAGCTTTAGATACGGAGGTGTGGTGTGATGTGGTGTTAAATGTTAAATGTAAACTTTTTTTTTAAATCACCCCTCTTACATTTCAGTATAAACTGGCTGGCTTGATGTTTGTGACATATTTTATAAACATTTATTTATAGCTATTTGAAGATGAATAGCTAAATTGTGATTCATATTCCTATTTTTATCATATCATGTTTTGAATAATAGGCATTTCATCCAGTCTGTTTGCGTGTTTTGATTTGTTGACCGTCTGAGAAAGTTTTGCTTACGTTCTAAAAATTTTTAAGATAGCCCCCTCCCTCTCTATCAAAAATATTTTGATTATAATTACTCCGCACATCTTTTTATGGTTTTGAGCAGTGTCTATTGTTTCAGCTGGCTGAATAATGTTTTACTTTATTGAGATTAACATGCAGATACAGTTTAAGGGGAAAATAAATTTTAGAGTTTAAGAATATTGAGTTCATTTTCTTTTGGCAGTTACCTTAAGAATGTCCATTTTCGTTAAAATCTCAAGTTAAAAAAAAGATTTAATTAAATATGCAAGGGAAATATTTTAACACATTTGCCATTGTTCTTGAAAGAAATAATTATTCAGTAAGGTTAAAACATCACAAGTAATTTTTTCCAACGCGTAATCTGCATTTGTAACTATTAAACTAAAAAAACGTTTTAAGTGAATCTCTAATACTGAGAGCGGCACTTTTAAGATTTTTTAATTTATTAGTTTTATTTTAAATAATGAAATATTAAGTATTACGTGGCATATATGACTAAAAAACCCATTAAAAAATCTTCACTTCCGCTCATGTTGTTAGCATTATCTATACTGACACGTGATTTGATTTTTTTGTTAATTAATACAGATTTTTATAACCTAAGAGATGGAAGATGGAAGTACACTCATTAAGAAAAAGGGATCTCTTAATTCACCGGAAGAAATTTTCTAAAGCAGCCTCCGTAAAATTCTGAAGGCCGCGGTGGCCTGGTGGTAAGGTCTCGGCTTCGGAACAGGAGGGTTTCAGGTTCGAGATTCGATTCCAAGAAAGAACCGTCGTGTGAGGGGGTCTCATTAGGCCAAATGTCCTAAAGAGGGCTGTTTAATCTGTTAGGCCATATGTCCTCCCGCTGGTGTGGTGTGGAGAGGGGGTGCCAGTTCAGGTGTCATCCTCATCATCTGACCATGGTTCAAATTTACGAGGTCCGTTCCAAAATAGCCCTTGTGTTGCTTTAAAAGGGACGTAAATATAACTAAACTAAACCGTAAAATTCTGAGATGTAAAAAATTCAGAGAGTAACATTATGGGGCTTTAAATTTTAGAATTCAGGATATGAAACAAAAGTATTTAACCTTTATCAAGAACTCTTTAAAAATAATATAATCAAAGGACAATGGGTATTTTTATTTAATAGGTATTTTTTGTATGAAAATAAAAATTTGCTTGTAGTAATTGCGAGTTTATGTGATTTTTCAATAGCATATGGAAACGGAATTAACTGTTGATGAAATCAAACGATATACCAAGGATGTTATGGTTCAAACTCCAACACAAAACTATGCAAAAATATAGTTCTTCAATGGAAACTCATATTCACGAATCAACAAAAAATGGAGTTGCAAATCAATTTACAATACTGTTTCTTTTTAAAATGTCATGTATTTTTTTCTGAGCTTTTTAGATAATGTAGGTTTTTAATTTTTTAATAACTTGAAATATCCTCAAATCAGCTTTTATTGTTATACTATTGTATATGCATAACTATCACATCGCACTAAAACCGTGTTAGGAAAATTAATTAAACGCATTTTGAAATTAGTTTGAATTTGTAAATAGTCAAAACATTTGATTTACAGAATAGATTTATTTCTGTCTATATCTAGCAGTCTATTATATGTATCTTTAATGCAGTCTCAACTTAGTTGCAATAAAATGCGCACCTACAGGAACACAACACTATGAAATTCTTTGAAATATAATACAATCTTAAAATATGTCACAACACTATGAAATTCTGCTAAATATGAATACAGTGTTAAAATATAATTGTGTCAATAATTAAAATTTCTATATTAATTTTTTTGAATTTTTTTGGCTAATTGCTCATCGATTTTAATTAATTTTCTCTTCGTGATTATAATAAATGTTCCTAGAGAGAATATTTTGACTATTCTTTGAACAATAATTCAAGAATGTAGTGAGTTGGATGTGAAATAAAACAACTGCAAATGAACAAATTATTCTTGTATGCACAACTATCAGGCATTATAATTTACAGAGGAATAAAGAATACTCAACCAAATATTTCTTCCATATGAAGTTTTCAAATCCGATGTTTTCGTACATTGTGGAATATTTACTTCATCAGCAAATGTTTTAAGCTTCTTAACTTGTAATAATTGCAGTGATTTTTAAAATATAAACCTTCACCTGTATAAATAAATCAAAAGAAATTCATCAATCACATCCAAACCTAACAGATACAAATAGGTAAGTTTAAATCAGTTATTCATCACAAGAGATAACCCACATCTATTATCATTAAGTAGTCAAACAGCATCTATGGCTGGATTTGTTAGCAACACGGAAATAGATTAGCATTCAACACATTGAATACTGAATCACAACTGATAAATACTAAGTGTCATGGCTAAAATCCCGTTAATTAATGGAACCTGTCTTTCACACAATGAATGCAAGTGATAAACAATATTAATCACGCTATCTACTATCAGTCACTGGTGTTACAGGATTGAAATGGAGATATATCGAGATACTTACCTTCTTCTGTGGTTGACATTCATTATCGTAGTGACCTGAATGAATTATAGAACTGTGGGAAGAAAGAATTCTATACAGGGTTTTAATCACCTAAGTTTTTAATGTTTTCTTTCCATACACTTAGTTAGATGTGTCGAAATTATTCATCATTTGGATAAATTAACTTTTGTTGATTAGCTCTATTTAATTTAAGCTATTTAAAGGATTGCTCTAAATTGAGCATATTGTTTCAAAAGAAAGATCCGCATATAGTCATCGTGGCTCAGAGGTAAAGTAAGAACACATAAAGCCAACAGTTCGAATCCCAGTCAAGTAACATTAATTTAAAGATTAATTTGAATTTCTTATTATTCATTTGTTAGTGTTCTAGAAGCTTCTATAACTTTCGAAAATTTTCTTTATAATTCTAGATTATTCTGTAAAAGAATAAATTCTGAATTCCACAGGTGGTTTAATCAATTCTTCACCTGCTTATTACGAGTAGCTTAAAGCTAATATACTTGATATAGTTTTACCTTGTGACTTGTTACTCTTGTATCTTCGTGACAAAATATAGAGTGTCTAAAGCGAGAAATAGCTTAGATTATGATTATTTCTACGGCTTTTCCTTAGTACCGTTATATTTCAGATTTAGTTATTGGTAAACAAAAAATATTTATTGAAACCTTGATTCGATATATGTAGAAGAAAAGTACAAATTATAAATTCAAAATTATACTATATGAGGGCTGAGCAGATAATCATTAAGACATTGTACTAGAATTGAACATATATTGTTGTAACGTAAGAGAATAAAATCAACTTTTGCAGATGGACGTGTGAAAGTTTACAGTTTCATTCCGCCTTCAACTTACAGCTACAGTACATAAGTTAGCAAAGAAGGTGGTAAAACGGGAAACAGCACAATATGTTTCATATCAGCAATTGATGACCATCACAATTACTGCAACGCATTACCATACATTCAGTACGAACAAAGCTTTATGTTTCTATGCATAGAGCTTTGTTCGTACTGAATGTATAGCCGCCATTATGCTTTTCTTCTCTAAGTTTGGTTTAGTTATATTAACGTCCAGTTTCAAAGCAACACTTGCGTTATTTTGGGGTGGAACTTGTAAGCTTGAAGCGCGGTTATATGAGGAGTGCCATGTCTACCTACCTATTAGTTAGTTTTATTAACTGTAACCCAATAAATGTTGTTTGAACACACTTTGAATTCAGTTTTAGAAATTTGTGTTCTGAAAGATAAAGGCCATGGGTGCAAGAAAACACCTGCTTATTTCCTATTGAATGTCTCGCTATATTTTAGAGTCTTCGGTCTTTTTAGAGCTATTCTCTGCTCAGTAGGCGCAGTCAAAGATGAGCTGGTATTGCAATAGAGTATTACCGGGAGATAATATAGCAAAAAGAACGATAACTGGGAAAGGCCCCACCTTCTATACATCGTATCGCATCGCACCAGTAGGAGGGCTTTTGACCCGGATGTATTTAGCGTCCACCAGACTCGTTTACATGAGGGTTCTTCATTGGAATCTGGTCACGAACCTGAAACCCTCCGGTTCTGAAGCTGAGACCTTACCACAAGGCTACCATGACTTTGCTCCAACTTTAGAGATGATGATGCTAAATGTAAATGATATAAAAGTGGAATTTTTTATTATAATCCAAATTCTTTAATTGCGTGAGATAGGAGGAATGGTAGCAATTCTTATAGTGAAAAGTTGTGTGAGATTTAGTTTCATCTGAATCTGAAAAACTGATGGAATGTGGATATTCCCCTATACCAAATCTCAAAATCCGTTTATTTGCCTATTCCTAAGTGTACCAATGTGAGAGAATCGAATTATTAAATTAAATAAAACTTTATAATTTTATACAAATTACCATTACCTCTTGCAAAGGTTTCAATAATTTTCACACATTTGGTAAACTATTCGAATATTTTATTGGTACTCTTATAAAATAAATAATACAGTTTGAGCATTGAATATTTGAATTGCCTTCTTCAAATATTTTATGTTTTCACATATAGAAAATTGAATCTACTTAATATTTGAAGATGATAAAAAAATGCCATTATATATTTCTTGGCAAAGCCAGTCAGTCCGCAGATAAACAGACGAAAAGAAATTGAAGTCCTTACTGAATCATTTGTCCTAGATACTTTGGATTTTATGCTTTATCCAATTTTTACATTTATTTCCGTCAAATAAACAAGTCAGATAACTTCCAAAAGAATCAATAGAATACATATAAAATACTGTATATACTATCATCCTATGCATATCATCCATGACATTACCTAAAAGCGATCATAAATTCCACCATACTTATCTTATCATGCCATTTACTTATACAGAATACAAAGATGAAAAGAATTCGAAATAGTCCCTGGAGCATTTCTTTCATACATTTTTGATGTTACATTGATTCCATTTTCTTTACATTTCCTTTACTTCCAATAAATAAAACAACCTCTTACTAAATTAATCAGGAAAACAATTCCCTTCTGGAAACAGATAAGTACTGGCTACTCTTACCGAGGTACATTACGTTACATCCATCAGAAAAAACAACGGGAATGTAGGAATTTAACGATTTTATGACTAGCCACAGTGCCAGTATTGATTGCATTGAAACATATGAAAAAGAAAACAAGCAAGCTTTTAACTGGTTTCCCATTGCCTGCGTGGACCGCAGCTCGAGTATTGCAGGAGTTTTCTTCTGGCCAGCCAGAACTATAAAAAAAAAAAGGTAAAAGTAAGATGAGAAGCCAATTTTAAGTCCCAAGCCAGGCAATGAAATTCCGCTTAACGAAATTAACGTGGTGTTCCGTTGTAAAAAGGCTTCTTTGCTAGTTATGGAAGAAGGAACCGTGTGTGGTTAGATTGGTTGTTGTTTTCTTTCTTGGTATCTTTTTAAGATATTCGTCCGGTAATTTATGTTTTGTCGTCCACTTTTGCTTCACTGCTTGCGAAGATTACGCTAACGAAGCGTTTAATTAGCATTTTTTTTCTACTGCGTTATTTTTTATTTGTTTCGAAATGAGATTTTACTCCCGTTTCAAAAGCGAGATGTAAATGTAATAAGAATTGATGAGATAATGAAGTATCCAGATGGATTTCAGTGCAAGAAAATATAAAGTTAGTATTTTTATGGGGAAAGTGTACAGGCTTGTAAGAGGTGATATCTCTTTTCCAATAATACTTTAGGAGGGAGGATGGAGTCGAGGCCATAAAAACGCAAAAATCTAGCAGCAAGAATTTCAGAGCATAGGAAAAAAAATCCAGTTTCACAAAAAGTAAATAATAAATGAAGATTGATTAGACAAGCCCTTAGTATAAAGATAATTGAATCTTTGCATAATAGTCCTTCGCCCACTGTCGAGCTGTGTGTTAATTAAGAATTTTCTAAGATACAAACTTACTGTATAATAAAGCAAGTCTCATATATACTCAAATTTAAATTTCATTATTGAATATGAGGCAAATACAATATATAACAACTAAAAATAAATGAATATATAACAATAACAAATGAATATATAACAAGTGAAAATTATTTTTTTAAACTTCTTTGACAAGATTACTGGACCGTTCTTTAAAATAACTTTTTGGATATTTTATTTCTTTGCAAAAGATGCAAGCAGAAATTTTTAATAGTTAAAAAAATTCCATCTTGGAATTTTAATAACCTCTTAGACATTTCTGAGTTTAATAAAAATCTTTTTTGATATTATTTATCTTCATTGCTATATTTGTCTTCAAAATCGAATAGAGCTAGACAATGTGATTTGATGCACAATTTTTTGAATTAAACGGAATAAAAATTTAACAGAGATGTATAAATCTACATCAAACTTTTGAATTAAACGCATAGTCTTTTGAATTAAACGGAATAAGAATTCAACAGAGATTTATAGATGTAAAACAAAATTTGATAACATCTCCTCTCTAATCTATTTGTCTATTCTTCTCTATATAAACATAGTAATTAAACAACTTGGTACATGGTGTAGTGGATAGGAGCTCTTTTTAACTCCTTAACTGTTTCCTTGACTGCATAATTTTTGTTTTACTAAATTTGCATTGTTGACTGTATTATTTTCTTTTCACTTAAACATCAACTTAACTGCGGTTGTAATGCAAAAAGTCTTTGCTTTTCCCTTCTTCGCTTTTATTATCATACTCTCAATGTTTTTCAACAATTGATTAAAATAAATATTTTGTAATATTTAATAAGACGGAAATACAATTTACCTTAAAAAGTTCATTCCTCACTATGAATTAGATTTAAAAACGATAACATGTTATATGGATATAATAAGCTTTCAAACTCCTTTATGGTAATTCAACATTCAAATGAAATATAGCATTCGTATTTAACACGAAAATTATATCTATGTCAAAATTTAAATAGTCTGTTTACTCATGCTGAGTTTCTAAAGCATACAGAGAGAGATATGCGTCTACAGGATACTCCTTGTCACCGTATTAAATAAAAGTGCGAATACGGAATTTAAAACATACTGCATGGATTTTACGTAATAAAAATTTATAAAAGCGCAACAATCCAGTTGCCCAAATTTTATAGAGAAACAGGTATTATTTAAAATGACAAAACATTTGAACACCTATTTTATGTACTATGATGTAGTGTTGCTTGGATTTAAGGAAATATAAATTTATAAAAGCACAACAATCAAGTTGACTAATTTTTAAAGAAAAACATGCATTAACACCTATTTTAGCACCTTTTTTAACACTTATTTTATACACTATAATTTAGTGTAGCTTGGATTTTACAAAATATAAATTTATAAAAGCGCAACAATCCAGTCGACTAAATTTTAAAGAGAAACATGTATTATTTCAAATGTCAAGGCCTTATTTTAAGTACTATAATTTGGTGATGCCTGGATTTTAATAAATATAAATTTATAAAAGCGCAACGATCCAGTTGCATGAATTTTAAATATAAACCATACAACTGACTCTCCAACACGCCATGAAGGCACAAGAATAAACAACGTAAAACTGAATTACCGGACCTCCGCAATAGAAACACTGGCTGGAAATGTGGTTGAGTCCTAATGACCATCACCAGCCACGGCACAACCCTCCCCGTAGGGAGTACGCCCCGTCATAGATGGAAGAAAGACCCCCAAATATTATTATACCCACAGGGTTGGTGAGATCCAACCACCATGCTGGAAGCATCTCAACCTCAATTTCGGGGATCCCGGTGCCCCTCGGTGATTAATTTTCAAGAGGAGCATATATTATTTCAGATAACAAGTCCTTCGAACACCTATTTTATGTACTATAATTTAATGTTACTATTTTAATGCATTTACCATGCAATGTATAATCTGTAATTATTATTTGGTAAAAGTTCCTTGATTTTCAGCAATTTGTTTACGCCAAGTTTAGCGCCAAGAGGATTTTCGGTCGGTAACTCAACAGCAACGTCAATGAATACAAAACATTATAGAAACCGGAAGAAGTGCTTCAGCATTAAAATGTGTCGCTTATGAAAAGGGCACATGAGTCTACACTAGAACCTATTAAGAAATAATCAAAGGTACAAACATATGAAATTCCAATTAAACCTTATTTCTGATTCAAACTAAAAAAAACTAAATAACTATTCCTGAATCAAGCTAAAAAAACTAAGTAATTGTTTCTGAACCAAACTAAAAAAATATACAATTGTATTTAGAGAGCTCTAATCTGCACTCATTAAAATACAGTTGAATTTAACGAAATTACAAAAATGTTAAGTTAATATCAGCAAAAAGAATAAAAAAAGACCCTTCGAGACCAGGAAATCACAGGAAATTGAGGTCTTTGAGATAAATCAGTTTTCACAGAAATAAAACAAATAACTTACAATTTACAAGAAATTATAATAAAACAACTCAAACTGTAAGAGATCACTAAAACAAAAAGTAAACAACATATCAGTAGCAAATAAAAGTTCAGACTACTCTACAGAAAAGACATCAAGACAAGCTTGAACCTATTATAATTAGAATATTGTACTCTTATAAAATTGTATCCCAGCAAATCTGTGTTATTTTTAAACAAGATTACCAGTTCAACCACTTAAAATGTACTGCATGGATTTTAAGAAATATAAATTTATAAAAAGTTAATTTTTGGGTATTATTTATGCCTGCTTAGGATTAATTTGTTAAAAAAGCTAAATTCAAGCCAAAAAATATTTAATAACAATTGCACGCCAATATCATGTAAATGGAATTTGAGAGAAAGCTTTCGGGAGATCACTCCTCCTGGTTGAAGAACATGTCAGGATGATTATAAAGAAAAAGGGAGATTCATAAGGGAAATTTCCAGATAATCTAAAATAGGAATTGCAGTTGTGCCCTATAGCACCAGAGACTGTTATTCCCACTCGTATAAGCGGAAGTAATTACTGTCCGGTGTCTGAATGCAATCTGGAATGTCGTGCAAGTGGGGCTTTCCTGTGTCCTCGGGGATTTGGTGGAAAAGAAGCCGGATTCTAAAATCGCCGGATCAGCTCTGGAATACACGCACTTCCGCCAGACCTCACGTGACGTCTCTCTACTGGCTCCAGCCCCCCTCATGCGACAATAACATACCGATTTCTGCTACCGAAATTCGAAATTCTGACGGAAACGGAAGAGAGAAATGGTCGATGAAAACTTAAGTAACGAGTCTTTTGTCAGAGATCTTTTATTTATGATCACTTATTTCATATAGATCTGGCCATTTTGGGAATATTATCCGTGACTCATGATATAATCTATTTTTAAAATTCTTTCTGGAGCCAAGAATTCCTAAAAGTATACGCAAAGAAAAGTACAAGTTGTATTCCATTTAACTGAATTTACTCTTTTGAGCTTTCTAAATTCAGAAAAGAGCAATGTCGCGTTTGATAAAGGTCAATTTTAGCAATTGTTTTCGTATTTTTCATCAAAACTATTTATAAATGTAATAAAATCAATATTTAGCTCTTTTGAAATCTTTTCTTTTACTCATTTTACTTCAATTAGATTCGTTATCATGGATTTGTCAATCTATCTTAACAATCGAAGGTACAGTGAAAAGTTTTAGCTTTACATCTAAATGGTAAAAGAAAAAGTAATGTAAAATCCTTTTTAATGGGTTTATTTTTGGCTAAAAGCTTAGAATATGTATAATATCGTAGAAAATTAATAAAAATTTAGACTTTGTAATTAATTAATCCTAGCATGCATAGATTCAGCATAATTCATTATATATATATATAT
>JAPMOQ010068116.1:408001-434795 GCA_026543055.1 Argiope trifasciata | reverse complement strand
CTACTGATTTATGTATTGAATAAAAGTTACATATGTTTTATTTTCATTATACTGTCACGAATCTGTGCGAATCCTGTTGAGTTAGTAGCATCGCTAAAAAAAAATTGACAAATATTCACAATGGAGGATGAATGGATGCCAGGTCAATGATCACCAACGTTGGAGAATTAAATTAAAGTAAAAACAAGAATTATAGCAATATCTCTATAAGGATTTGAGATTCGTAGATATTTGTAAAATATTATATGCCCTTTTGGGACACTATAAAAATGATGTAATTATATGAGGAAAGAATTCTTACTTTTAATGTGTTAATCACGGAGAGCATTATGCAGCAAACAATTCTCGTTTTATTGTTAACTTAAAAGAAAAAAATCTTTAAATTAAGAAAAATTCCAAAAATCTTTAAATTTTTCCTATATAAGACAGTTTTGAATTTAGAAGGGAAATTCATAATTTTGAAATAGATTGCATTCCTTTATGTGTATATTGAATGTGATCTTGTTAATCAATTATATACCACTTCATTAATTAGTAAGAGAAAATACCACTAATCAGAGGGCTTTTAACCAAAATTTATTCATTTCAAAGTTTTATAACTTAGTTCAATTTTGGTTCCAGCACTGAATAGAACTTTTCTCTTCTCCAACTTATATGTAAGGATATATTTCTAGATGTAACAAAAAGAACGGGTAAACTGTATAATAAATTTAATCATCATAATATCTTCAGCGCTATATTTAGTGACCCCAAAGAATAAAATATTATCTTCCAATAATTTAGAACAATTTTGAAACTCGAAATATGCAATTATCTTGAAAGCTTAGAAAAATAGCTATTCAGTCATAATTAAAGGATACATTGCATGTGTCCGAGTAATTACTTTTTTTTCAATGAACTTTATCATCAGTTTCCGATGAGGATTTGAACAAAAATATAAGGCTGAAAATACCCCGGATAATTATTATTTTTAATATAAAAATTTTATGCTTAATAACAACGATGAATCCTAAAATGAGTTCACGAAGAACTGAATTATAGAACACAAAACTTAATTAATAAAGGGCGATAATGATAAAAAAAGGGAAGACTAATAAAATAAAAATATGAGATGAAAGTAACGATTTTGTTTAGTGATTCAAAGTTTAAAAAAAATTAATATTTGCATCATTTAGAAATTTATACGAAACACAAATTATTAAAACAATGCAAACTAATTTGAGAAAAGAAGTATGCAATTAATTTTAAGTTTTTATCTGAAAAGTGTGAATACCTTATTATTGAGTACAATATTACGGCAATTTAGAAATTAAGGAAATATTTTACAACAAGATATATATGCAATAAACTATTTATATAGAAATATTGTACAACAAGATATATATGCAATAAACTATTTATATAGAAATATTGTACAACAAGATATATATGCAATAAACTATTTATATGTAAATAATTAGGTAATGTAACTAAGCTAGAAATGGTATGATAAACATTTGAAAACTTATAGTCAATGAATTGTTTATTTGTAATTAAGCATAATTTAAAAGCATTTACAAAGAAATACTAATAAATCAAAAATGTTAATGCATAAGCACTAATAAACTGCTTATTTACAACTATTAATAATTATAACTGTAACAGGTAGACAATAAATTCAAATATAGTAGAACGTTATCACGCGAAATCCTAAGGCAATAAATCATTTAACGAGCAGTAATTTTAGAAAAATTATAAGGTAAAATAATTAAATTAGAAATAACACATAAGCACTACCCCGTGAGAATATATTTCGGTTTTTTTTATATAATCAGCATAGATTTAGACAAATATGAATAATCCAGACATTACAACAGGTAAATACATTATTCAGTGATAATTTACGCAGCTCTAATATGAAAAGTGATGAAACCTTAATCAAAGTATGAAAAATGCTGATAAATCTATGAGGTAATTTTAAACTAATTTTTAGGGAACTGAAATAAAGAAAGTTTTAAAAGATCGAAATTTTATTATGAAATACAGCAACAAATGTTCTAACAAAATACATTTTTACTTTAGATCTTCAAAAAGTGTTGATGAAAGCCTTTACCGACGAAATATAAGAACACATCACATTCCGCAACAGAATAAAGTTGACATTAACTTTAGAAGCGACAACCGAGCTTCCTTTATCAAAATGAAAAATTGTTTAAAATAAATTTCACTAACAATCTATCAGATAAAATTCAAAAAGTAACTTGTCCAACAACTACTATAATTATTTCAAAGTCACAGCTACTTTTTTTCTATTAGATAGTAGCGACCGATATAAACTGCAAACGATAAATCATTTCAATTTTGTTCTAATTACTTCCTGTAAAACCAGCGCAAATGCGGTAAACATTCCACAGAATATATTCGGTATAAAAGTGCGCCATTGAACAAACTCATAACTACCGACAAAAGGCTGCCGAAATTAAAACTCCACCCACCTTTCGGTACGACAACAACCACCAACATTCCTTTGTTCTTTGCTGCGATACGGCGCGGGAAAAATTGAAAGGAAGGAAAAGAATTCTTTCCCGTGGAAGCGTTCCAAAAAGCAAGCCTTTTGTCTTCCGTTTTGTAGTAGATATAACGGATGGTTGGCGGGTCCCTCGTAATTATTAGTAGTGGACTTTAAGGCAGCGGCAGATTCTGCCGTCCTAGCGAAATTAGTTTAACGACGACGACTAGACTTGCGTCCTTTATCACCAGAGAACAATCGAATTAGTAGCGGGCACTGCCGGAAGAAGATATTGTATCGTCTGCCGGCGCCTGGGGGGATTGGGGAGAACTTTCCAAAAGGAAAGTTGGGAATTTTTAAGCCTCTTTGCCTTTTATTATGGCCCAGATGATGCATAATGTTTAAAGTTACAGCATATGATTCACTGTTGCTGATTGCCAAAGCAGGCTTTATTAAATCGGGCGACCATACTCTATACAGTACTAAAAATTACGATGAATGATATTACTGAAATCTGTTTAGTTTTGATATTCATTTTCGATTTTTTTTTAAATTGAAAAAAGTTTTGTTTGTGGCATTATTTTCTTTTACATCAAGAGACAATTTATTATGTTACTCAAATATGACTATCCGTATCACCGAGCATTGCAATTTGGTGACCTGGCAATAATACTGGATTATAATTAAGCTTGTGTGTAAGTATAACAAGACAACACAAGCATGCTTTTTTTTTTTCTTTATACACGCGTATCTCTGATAGCCAATAACTCAAACGTTTTGTAACTTTGTACACATTTTTAGTTATCAGATTCTGAGAGTTATGACTTTACTATTCGGTAACTTCTGCCTAATAAATAGAATGTATGAAAAAACATTTACTGTAACAGAGACCGCTATTGATAGAAAAATGTGCATTCTGAACTCAGTAAATTAAATTTAATTTCATCCCGTTCCCGCTGTTTTCATAGAAAAATAAGGTGGATTATGAATTTTATCCTATTAGCCCAAATTTCTCAACAATACTGTTACAATGTATTCACAATATTCTACGGCATTCAAAATATCGAACAATATACTTGTGCTGCAAAGGGAGTCAGTTAACCACCATTATGCTACTAAGTTAACCAACATTATTTTACTGCTAAGTAAATCTAGAATCTTGTAAAATATCAAAATTATGAAATGTATTGTGCCCGATATCCTACGACATTCAAAATATTAAACAATATTGAGGAATATTTTACTATGTCTTGTGCTAATAATGCGAGACCGTAAACTACTCTTTAATACTATCAGTTTAACATCATTATTAAACCAATAAGTGAATCTAGAATCTTGTAAAATATCTAAATTTTAGAATTCACTGTTCCCGACTCTTGAAAGAACATCCCGAATTGAATTGTGACTTTGAAGATATAAGGAAATATATAACTCAATGCTCTCCATCTCTATTCTCTGCCCCCTTTCCAAAACTATAGAAAGTATTGTACAATTTATTTGAAATATGGAACTATCATTGATATTTAGACTTAGTGGCATTTATTTATTGAACCTTTACGGCAAAAAATTTAGGATAACTATTTTTTTCTTTTCTTTTCATTACAGAATTCCTCCGAACTTATGATATGTAAGGTTCCTTGTTGGTTGAATGGTATTCGCGGAAAGATTTATTGACAAAAAAGATGCTTAATTTCACTTTAAGTACGCTATATAACACTGAAACGACAACATATACAACTATGAAAAAAGAGAGTGTTTGGTGGGAATTTTGGGTTCATGAATTTCTATGAAAATCTAATATTGCTTGCAGGAGGGCTTGATTGAGATGGATCTCCCCAGATAGTACAGCTTATTGTACTATTCTACACAATATTATATTATTCAATGTTCAATAATATTATAAAATATTGCACACATTATTTAATGTAATATGATGGTGAACAATATAAGTGTGTAACGAAGGTCATGAGACATAAATTCTGGTAAATACTTTGAAAGAAATTGAAACTTACCAATATTATCTAAGGAATCAAATATTTGTTCTAAATTTAAATTAAATAAAATCAATCTAAATGGTGATACTTCTTTACTAATCTCATAATTGTTTCGTTTCCCATCGCCGAGTCGATTCAGCCGTAAATTAGCAAATTAAATTACAAACTGCACCTTTGTCTGCTCATGAGAGAACGTTGGCGGAAAAATGAACGCTTCTGAAAGTTGATTGATGACAATGTTATTTCGTTAATTTAGTAGTTAATGCAAATCCTGAATTAATAATATAGCTTTACGTTCACATGGAATCATCTGCCTTATTTTAAATTACATCTCTAAAGGCGCTCATTTGGACAACAGCATTACATGATCATCATCAGAATCGAACATTTTAACATTATCGAATTCCAAATATTACTAAGTTTGTCGTATAAAAGTGCATCAGCATATTTTGATGCTAATGTGACCATCATGAACATCGTATAATGTGTGCAAACTATTTTCGCAAAAGTCCAAACTACCTTTCCAACCCAAATGAGCTCATATATAAATTATTTCATTTAGGCAACATCGTTACATCATCAAAATGATTACATTTCAACATAGTATATTAAGAAATGTAACAAAATTTAAAGTATGAAATATTATTCGAATTAATCATATAGCTTTAAATTCACATTAAATAACCTAGTTTATTTAGAGTTCCATTATAACAACATCATAAAAGGATCTTCATCAGTATCATTATATTACAGCATTTATCGTATATTTTTAATTCTAGTGTGTCTGCCATCACATCTTATGATTTTATAATCTTTTCTCACATTCGAAAAATCGCGTTTTTTAGACAAGGGCATCGTCGGCCTGATGGCAAGTTTTCAGCTTTGGAACAAAAGAATTCGAAGTTCAAACCCCTTATCCTCAAAATATCGCCATATAAACTGTTATGATGTAAGAAGATTACTATATTGAGCTAAACTTCCTTTCTCTGATAGGATCTGGAGATTTGATGAGAAATTTCTATAAAGCGAAGTATAAAAATAATTATAGAATAAAAACGGATTATTAACTTTTATTTAACAATTCTAAGGTTATTAAAAACATATACTGCCAAAATTCAAAAGATTTTTTTAATTAATATTAAACTGTGAATTGCATTAATTTCTGACTTATTATAATAATGATAATCACATAGATGAATATGTTTATCTAATAATTAATGGAAAATTAAATATATTTATTAAGTAAACATAAATATATATGGCAAATTCAATACAATCTACTTAAATAAAATTCTGAATTTTCTCAACTATGTGACTGAAAAACCAATAAAAGTTAAAATGTATAAATTGAATTAAACTAGAAAATTTGATTTAATAAAACGGACACTTAACGAAAATTTCGTTATTCGAGTTGAAACTTAATAACAGAATAAGCAGAAAAAAAATTGAATTATTTATAGAAAATAATTTTTTTCTCAACAATTCTTGTTGTAGACAATCGATCTGTTTGCAATATATAATAAAGTCAAATAAATTACGGAAAGTTTTCAGTTTATTTATTAGTTTCTGACGACTAACAACTATGGAATAAAATACTTTATATATGATAAACTTTATTTGGCGTAAGATTCTTCTATAAAAACAGCATAATTTATTGCTATATTTATCAAAATAAAGGGCAATATGACTTCTCCCAGTTCTCGTTTGGAAATCTTTAGTTTTTATTTTTTATTTTTGTCCATTGCACAATAATGATCTACAAAAGACAACATCTACAAAATTGAGTATAATAAAAAAGAGATTTAGGTACCTGAACTGCAAAAATAATAGGTACTTTTTTCACTTTTCCTAATATATAATAATATAATGAAAACTGAATTATTTATAGAAATGAAAATTCTTCATGACAATTCTTGCAGCAAACATTTTATATGTTTTCAGCATACTCAAAATACAAACAAATAACAGATGACTTTAAGTGTATTTATTAATCTCTAAAGACTATAAAATAAAATACCTTGTTGTCTGGCAAAATTTATTTGGCATAAGTTTCTTCAGTAAAAACAACACACTTTAATGCTATATTCCTCAAAATAATGGGCAATATGAGTTACCGGTTTTCCTTCCTTTTTTGTCCATTGCCCAGCAATGGTCTACAAAAAAACCATCAACGAAATTCAGTATTATAAAAGATAGTTTAAGGTACCTGAACCGCAAGAAAAATAGTTACTTTTCTTAATATATTCTACTCGGAAATAAAGTTCTTGTGTTACACGAACCGACTTGTCGACGAGATTACGGCTAGAATCTATTATTGTAGAATATCTATTTTCTCTCCCATGTTGGTCCTAGTAGATGCCGCTCTCGGAACAGAACTATTTATTTCGCAAGGAAACTCATAAAGAAATGATTTCGAAACGTTCGTCTGCTTTTCCCTGTTGTGTAAGAGACAAGAAATGTTTCTGATAATAATGAAAAACTATAATAGAACTCAGGATGAAATGTTAGTATAAATGGTTCAAGTCCTCCTTTGAGGTTTCATCTGGTATTATTTTTGTCTTGGAAAACTGTTTTTTGTTGATGTTTCTGCTTTGCTTAGTGGAGAGATGTTTCTTCTATGTTTTTACTAGATGTGATGTTTAGCTTGAATTGTATTTTTTCCCTTCCATTTATTGCGATTGCTTTCTACAGGCTTGCCGATTTTACTTAATGAATTGGGGTTTCTAACAAATACTTAGACCCAACAAATAAGGATTCTAATTTCTATTTTTCTGGTAATTTTTCAAATTGAGTTAATGTATTATGGTTTTTGATAAACATTTATAACGCCTAAAAAGTAATACTTTTAATCCTATTATTGTATTCTAACAGACTTTTAATTTTAAGTTATGAATTATGTATTTTACTCTACACATTAGATGGAAAGAAGGTTTTTAAACATAAATACATTACGCTGTGCCAGGTTTTCAATTAAATTTTACAAACCATAGTTTTTAGCAAATTAAAAGATTTTAAAAAAATTTCTTAATTCTATGAATATTTTCTGCCAGTTTTCCAATTTGGTAAATAGATTATTTCTAAGATATTAAGCTTATCAAAAGTTTTCTAAATTCCCTGAATGTTTTCTGTCAGCTTTCAATTTTTTATTGGTTAGAATTTCTAGCATAGTAAATGAGTAAATCATTTTTCATTCATTCAAAACAACATTCTATTTAATGTAATTCTAACAACTTTTAAATTTTAGGTTATGAGTTGTGCATTTTACTAAACATTAAATAGAATGAAGGTTTCCAAACTCCATAACTACGTTCTGCCAACTTTTCAGTTAAGTTTTAAAAATCATGGATTTTAGCCTATTAAAGGATTAAAAACGTTTTCTAAATTCCAGGATTGCGCTATGCCAAATTTTTAGTTAAATTTTATAAATAATCTTTTCTAACAAATTAAGGATCTGACGTTTTTCTAACCATGATTTCGTTTTGTCAGCCTTCCGATCTGGTTAACAGATTATAATTTCTAGCATATTAAGGGAATAAAAACATTCTAAATTCTATGACTGCTTCGTTCTACCATTTCAGTAAAATTTTACTAATCACAGTTTCTAGCACATTAAAGGAATAAAATGTTTTTCGAAATTCCATGATTGCGTTCTGTCAGCTTTCCAGTTTGGTTAATAGATTATAATTTTTAGTATATTAAGAGAATAGAAAAGTTTTATAAATTTCTTAATTGCAGTTATTCAATTAGTTGATAAATTATTGTTTCTAGCACATAAAAAAGAATCATTTCAATTTTATGATTGTATTCTGCCAGCTTTTCTGTATATTTTTTATCTGGATTATAAAAGAATTTTATAAAACTGATAAATTATCTGTTTATATTTAAATCAGACAAAGAAGAGTTTTGAATCTAGTTGTCCCCTAGATTTTTAATTTAATTAATAAATTATGGTTTTAAAAAACATTTAAACGGCCAAAAAATTGAATTTTAAAATTCTTTTTAATTTTGGATAATGAATTGTATATTCCACTAAATATTGAAATAAAACTAAACATTGATATAAATAATAAAACTAATAAACATTGATATAAATGAAGTTTTTTATATTCCATTATTGTATTCTTCCGATTATCTAAGATTTCGATCTAAGTTTTATAAATATCATTACTGGCTCATTAAGAGAATATAAGAGGTTTCTAAATTCCATGATTGTGTTTTGTTGGGTTACCAGTTTTATTTATAGATAATAATATCTAGCATATTAAGGTAATAAAAAAGTTTACTTAATACCTTCTTTTCAATTAGTTGAGGAATTACGGTTATTAAGGCATTAAGAAAACAAATAAAAAAATCATTTGAATTTTACGATTACGTTTTAACAATTTTTCAATTTTATAGTATTGATCAGGATTACCACTGAATATTTAAATAACACAAAAAGAAGTTTTGAGTTCTGTGATTACCTGTTCCTAGTTTTATACTAGTTAATATTGTTAATGAATTGAAGTTTTACCTAATATTAAAGATAAGAAAAAAGTTCAATGCTATGTATTCTAACAGCTTTTTAATGTTAGATTATGGATTGCACATTTTATTAATACTGAAATAAAATGATGATTTCAAACTCCAGAATTGTTTTCTGCCAATGTTTAGATTAAGTTTTATAAATCAGTGTTTCTTTCACATTATGGAAATAACAAAGCTTTTTAAATTCCATGGTTAATCTCCGTCACCTTCTAATTTCGATTATAATCCAAGAGATTTACAATCAAAATTTATTTTATAAATAGATTATAATTCGAAATATATTAAGCAAAGAAACGCTTATGCATGCTTTGCAATTTACCTCATTAATTATGGAGTCTTAACACTTTCAGGAAACTAAATAAACTTTTTAATTTTATGATTGCATTCTATGAGCTATTCAATCTTACATAATTTATTTGAATTTCCAGCTAATATTTAAATAAATGTTTCTGCTTTCTATGATTCCACTTTGCAAGTTTTCCAACTTAATCAATAAATTAGGGTTTTTAATACATTCTTAAAATCTGATAAAAGGTTCTTAATTTTCATTATTGCATTTTATAAGCTTCTTTTAATTCTCGTTAAAAAGTCACTTATCCTATGTTTTGAAATGAATGTATTCTTGATTCAAGTAAAATTAAAAATTATAATTAAATGGAACAAAAATTCCGAATTTTCTATTCAAAAGGAGATTATTTTGCAAAAGTCAGCAGCCCAAAATTTGCTCTTTTTTTCTTCTATAACTATTAAAAATGTTTCAACTTTTTTGAAAAAATTTTATATTGAATTTTTGTTCTTAAATTTTATCAACTGTGTTAACTTTTAACTCCATAAACAATAAATCACTTCTAAAATTTTGAATTTCAGTATCGCCTTATTGCGGTTACAACTTATTTGAAATCACCATTTTCAAAATCCATTTCACAGAAATCTGCTTTTATGATTAAGTATACGTTGATGAATTTACTAATTAACAAATGTGTTCTTGTGAATATGTAAAAGAATAATAATTGTAATAGATAATTAAGATAAGGAGTTAAGCATTCCTGTCACGTTTACATTATCCCTGGAAAGAGAGATTTACAGGAATTTTTCATTATAGATTAATTTCTGACAAGTCAATGATCCCTAAAAGTAAGACTGCAATAGTTTTAGGCCAATCTTTATTTGAAACCATGAATTAGACTTTCTTCAGACAATCTCTGTTGAATCCGTAAACATATATAAAGCAATTCAATGAATTCTGTTTTTCGAGGTATCGATCGCATGGCTAGCGGCTATATTCAAGTGCTATCGATTCTGCTGTGATTTAATTAGTGATTTGTTATTAGTTTATGGGCTAGTTTCTACATGTGCCTTGCTTTTTGTTCTTGTAGGCTAAATTTTGATACTTGAGAGTTTCTTTTATATATTTTCTGTGGAAAAAAACTCTGTTTCCGTCATCAAGTTTAATAAATATTGCATCATGTGCCTATTAGACAATTTAATATTTGCAGTTCGATTCTAATCAATTGCCTAAATGAATGTGATTTCTAATAAATACAACACACAGTTTCCAAATATAAATAACGTGAGAAAATAATATGTATATATATTTACAAAGATCCCATTGTAAACGACATATGAGTGATTATAACAATAATTAGAAAATCTTATTTACTGACGTTTTTTTTTATTATTATTTTACTGCTCTTTTTCAACCCTTTCATTTCGTAAATATTTGCTAACATGAAATTTTTACATTACGTATAAATAAAATGATGATGAATTAACTCAACTCATACTTCATTGTTTTCAGAGTGTATTTTTTACTTAATCTCTCCTCCTTTTCTTTAATTTAAAATATCAGTTTCAAAATAATCGGTTTAATTAAAAGATTTAGCATTACTTTAGGCGATAAAAATTATTCAACATTTCATGAATTAATTAAAAAAAGGATTCATTTTAAGTTATTTTTGATTTAATTATTTTATTATCATTTGTCTATATTTTATTGAGAACAAGTTTACCATAATTAAAAATTCTAATTTATTAAATTAATGGTATATATATTGCAAACGATTATAGAAACTTTTGTCTTGTATTTATTTTTTAGAAAACATAACATTTCATATTTATCTAATTTCATCCAATCCACATGTTAAAAGTTACATTTTTTTCGATTTAATTTGCTGTCATAGTTAATTTATTTTTTAATTTGAACTTCTGTCAATATGATGGCAACAGTTTAATAAAACCTATTTTTTCCCCTTTGCTCGTTCATTATTTATCGTTTGTTTCAAAATTTTATTGTTTCGTCTGAAATATATTATTGAAAAATATGTTTAAAAACATTCTTTAAAAATTCATTAAAATTAGAAGCTTAAGTTAAATGTTAAAATACTGGTACCATTAGAAAGCTAATTTTTTAATCTTAAACTTGATGTAAATATCAGCTTCGTAAAATAATATTTTCGGAAGTTCTAGCAGAAAAACGTCTAAATTTCTCTTAATTTTTAATCAATTCAAATTCTAATTGAAAAATCGAAAAAAGGGCTCCAAAGTATACATTCTCATTCCAAATTTGGTAGCTGCTGGCGCAATGGTCTGCCTTGTACAGCGCCAACACACACACACATTGAGTTTTATTAAAAGTATAGAAATAAATATTCATACAAAATTAATTACAATTTAAAATCTTTTTATTCGATCAACATTAACACCTTTCGATTACACTTCGGTTTTTATTCCATCCAAACCTGCATCATATTACAAACAAATAACAATGCTAGAAACTGCAGAGTCCCCAGGTGCGCGACAGCATTCTAGAAAAATTGCATCTTTGATTTTCCACGAAGCGGAGGTAGTGATCAATACACACGCAATTTCAAATACCTTCTGAACCGGAATTCCATCTGAGTCAAATCTGGCGAATGAGGGGGGCAAAGATTACTTGAATTTGCTGTTAATGATTTTTTTTCTTCCCCATTTATCTCGATCAGAAAAGATATTATGGGATTTCAAATGTGACTTGTTGCGTAAATTTCGTTGCGCTAGGCATAAATTTTCTTGTAAAGTGTATTTTTCTTTTCTTTTTTTTTGTTTTATTTCTCTCTATTTTTTTCTTTGGAGTGTATTTCTCTTCATTTTTCACGTATTTCTTTTCTTTTCCTTTCTTCTGCAAATTTGGACCTTAACAGTTTTCACGAATACGAAGTGCGCAAGGAAAAAGTAAAGTTATTGTAAGAAAAAGAAAGAAAAAAAAAGTATCGCTTGAGATTTTGGGGAATTTTTACGTTTCAAGCCTCCTTATATTCGAAAAATGTAGTCCCAGGTGTGATGTCTGTCTGTCTGTAAACAAGAAAACTCAAAACATGCTTTAAGTTCGAAGAATAAAATTTAATTCAATGCTTTTTCAGCAATTTTTTTGAATTTTTTTAAATAAAATTTCGAACAAAATCTATTTAGATGAAATTTGTCTGACCGTCAGTCAGAGAAAGAGAGTAAGTAATAATTGAAACAATAATTAAGTTTTAGCCTCCAAAGTTGTAAAGTAAAATTTTGAATTAAATCTGTCAGAAAATTGATTACCTGGTCATCTGTACTTCCTCGCGAATATAAAAGCAGTAACTCAAGATCACAGCTACTTACACAAACGAAATTTTACTCAATTTTCCCACCTAAAATGTAGATTAATACAAAATTTTGAACTGCATTTGTTAAAGGATTAATTATCTGTTTGTCTGTTCTTTCATAATTTTCTATGTTTATATAGACAAAAGCTGAGAATTCCAGGCGCTTAAATTAATTGGGAAATTTGTTATGTGATCTTGCAGCGGTAAAATTTCTGTTCCATATCAAATTTTGGTTTTGATAGATCCAAAATAAGGGATTCAACATGACTATTTGGAATTCGTCACAATACTACGAAGCATAAAGTACGTCAGTCAGGACCGTGCTAAAGATAACAATTTCTCTGCAAGGGATGAAGAAGATGGAACCTATAATAGGGTTATGTGAAAAGATTTCCCTGAAATCTACCCCACCCGTTACTCTTTCCAAACTCCCCTTCCGATGTTTCTATATCAGAATTTATGGTAACTAAGTTGCTGTTGAAATATAGGACTATACACGATAAGTATGAAATCATTATTTATTAGTATGCAATTATTATTTGGCGTCGCCTAATGCTGATTTTTATTTTTGTTTTTTAAATTTAAATAATAATAAATATTTAAAAGAAAACGTCTGTATGAAATGGTTACAGTGCAAATAAGTTTATAATAGATTATTTTTGTTTTTATTTTTAAATATCAATTGATTTTCCAATTTTTTTTTTTTCGACTAACGATTCTAAAACACTTTTTTACATAGAATCGGTACGTGATCTGAGATTCTCCAGATATTCTTAAGATATACTTGCATTAAAAGAAATCTTTTGTTATAAATTAATTGAAAATTGAGTAAAAGATTTAACTAACATTATTTGGACATTAACATTATTTCAAATTCAATTTTATTTTTATTTATTAAATGTTTTCAGAAATTCTTTGTGAATTTTTGTATTTTTGTTTCATTTACTTGTAGGGAAAGAGGTATTGTTTAACATATAAATTATTTTGTACTAAATTTTTTATTTGCATTAACTTATATATATATATATATATATATATATATATATATATATTCCTATCAATTCATTAGTTTTCTGAGGAATTGGTTAATTTTTTTAATTACCGAATTCACTTTCTATGTGAGTAAGTATATATCAGGAATTGCAGCATTCGGCTCTGAAACCGATTAAATTAAATTATTCTATAAAAAATGCTGACAGAAGCTTTAAATAAAAGTAATAAGTGGATACTGTTAATGTATTCATTATAATGAGAAAAATAATAAAGATTTAATCTTAATGAATGTGTATTTATTATTTTTCTAATAATATATGATGCATTAATTATCGCATTTTTCAATAATTATCTATTATTAAATTTCATCTATTATTGAACGGCTGTTCAAACATATTGATTAAATATAAATGAACGACGGCAAACTTCGAAATTTAGTTCAAAAGATATTCATTTCTTCATTAAATACGACAACTTGCTTAGAAAATAATGACTGGTTTTTTTTGTATAAAAAAATTTGAAATATTTTTGGAAGCCAATTATTTTTAAATAAGCATATAGCATTTTTTTTTAATTCCCCTAATTATATATATTTTTTAATTTTAAATAATTGCGAAATAACACATTCATTCGTTATTGTGGAAAATTAAAATATAATGTAGGTCTCTCATACCTCATATATTTTCAATCTTAAGAAGGGTTTTTTGTATTACGTATGTTGTAATTTACTACCAGAAACACGGTGAGCCATAAATCAAACATTAAAAAAAAACATAAACACCTTAATTTTATCATTAGAGAAAGTGGTCATAATAACGCATAAAATTATCTTATAAAAAGTCATTATCATTCATTATTCGCAATTTACCCTTTCTCTTTTGATACACAAGATCCTAATGATAAACAAGTCTCATCCTAAGTGGGCAGAAAAAATAACAAAAGAGAAAATGGCGTCAAAAACTGGCACGAACAAAATTACAGTTAAAAAAAAATAATAATGGCACGAAATCTTGATGATAATTATGTTAATTTCTTTCAACAACCCGTTCCGTTCCACCTCTTGTCTAAAATGAAAAACGTCAACCTAAGAACAGGATGAAGCAGAAATAAAAAGTGGCAATTGAATGGACCCTGTTCCACAAGCTCTGCCCAGATTGCTACTGCGAGAAACTTCAAACGATTTCTCCACCAATCACAACGCTTCGTTTCATTATCGGATGACTGGCGCCAATATCTCGGTTGCGTTCGAAAAAGTTAGTTTTTGTTTCATTTTTGAACTAAGCGAAATTAGATCTTCTCCTGTGGGACGGGCTTTCTTTCGTCTTGTTCTTTTATTTTTTTATAATTACTCGTCTTTTTCAATTTAGTTTTGTTTCTTCTTCACGGATACCAGGTTTTTATTATTATTATTTTATTTTTTTATTTCACAAAACTTGTAAGTAAAGGTTATTTGAGGTGAAGGACAAAGAATGTATTATAACCAAAATTTTTGATATAGTTTCAGTTTGTTTTCCCTTTAATATTAATATTTCACAAGTTTTTTTCAATTCCTACCATTAGCTGTTGTTCAAATTTTCAATCGTTAACAAAATACTTTTTATTCATCACTTCAAGTTCTAATACATTCTTTTAAATTTGTTGTGGATGATGCTTAATGTTAGTACAATTTTTTTCAAATATTAATTCATTAATTAATTTTAATTAATTTTTAATACATTAAATGAATTTTGAAATCAACCGGCAGTAGCTCAATCGGTAAAATGCAAAGATTTCAGTATTTTTGATGTGAAGGTGAGGAGTGTTTCACTTCTAGAGATAATTTTTAAAATAATTTTTTTAATAATCATTTGATAACAAAGTATCTAAAATAAAGTTTTTCTTTCTTGAACTAAGTAGGAATTGAATTATTTTTTTTATATTGCTTGCTTTTTCAATATGCATGAAGTAATCCTTGCTAAAGAATGAGTCGTTCAAATGCATTTTTTTTTCGAAAGCTTTACAATGAAAACCAAAGACTTGCTTCACTTAACAATTTAATTAACTACATATTATTTGTTCTAAAATGTACCTATTACTATAAAAAGAATCTTAATCGGATTCATTTCATCCATCCATTATATTAATTTAATTTATATCCTTCTAGAATTCTCCTTATAGTTTTCGATTTTTACTTTCACGTTTATGTAGAATAGAGAAATTATAGCAATCGTCAACATTTGAACTCGAGATTTTGACGTTTTAGACCTTCCTCAGTTCCAAAAACATACTTTTGAAAAACGACCACCTGAGTGTATTTAACAAAAATAACTCAAAACTAATTTGAGGAAGACGGTAAAATATAGTATACAGTCTTAGCACCATATTTACATATTTCTATCAAATTTTGAATAAAGTCTGTTCAGAGTCCATCTACCTTGCTGTTCGACTATAAATTAACATGAGATTTACAAAACTAATAGATTACATACTGATAAAATTAGGTACACAGATTTCATTTCTATATTGTAGACATTTGAAAATTTTGAGCCAGATCCAAGTATAAACTGATTTTCTGATGGTCCGTAATTTCAGAAATAAGTAAAATCGATAGTTCAAAAAAGCTGTGACTTAAAGGTTGGAGGTCTATTTTGAAAAGAGTTCTCTATTAATTCCAAGAGAAACACCACAAGACGCTAACAAGGTGTTATCTAGAACCGTTACCCGGGTGGAGATTGAAAATGCCACAGTCCCCAGTTCAAAGGTCTCTCCACATCTTTGCAAAGCAACACTTGCTGTTTATCGTCGTCCAAAGTCAGCGTCCTTAATCTAGATTCTTCCACGTCGGTTCTCCATCGGCCAATCATCTAGTCAAAATTTCACTCAATTGTGACACCAGTCTTTTTTGGCGTGGGACTGTCCATCATTGATGCATCCTAGCAATTGGCCGCTTTGGAACACGTATCAATGATATTCATTTCAAAGGGATCCCCCGGCATCCAGATGTTGGACATTCATTTCCTTTGAGGAAGCGACAAGTTTCAACACCACAATGAACTTCACTTGTGGTATAATGACAGGATGCTAACAGTCAACAATAAGAAGATTTCCCATCTCGAAATCTTGCGGCTTTTGCAATGGAGGAGGTTAAGCGGTCGTGAGCAGATGTTTGGAAATGCCACTTCTTGTGAATAGGGCAGGGGGAGTTTTTAATATTAACTTGTATATGAAAATTTGTTGCTAGAAGTGGAGGTATGTGTGAAATTTTTGTTTTAATCGGCTGAGAAATGCATGTTTAAAACACAAATACGTATTTCGGATACTATAAACACGATAGATTCTATAAAATTGTTAACTTCACACCAAAAGTAAATATTTTTTAAATATATGCCTGTGCCATGTAAGGCATTCTTTGGCTTGACAAATTTACTAGAGAGTATAAAAGAAAGTTTTGGGGATACCAGTCCCACTGATTTCATAATGAACGGATAAATGGTTATATTATTTATTCATAATATATAAAGTTATAAAACAGATCAAATTTCCGGGAATTGTTGAGAAATTCATTACCTTAATCATTTATAATATCTGAATGACATAAAAAAATTCCCTAGATGAATTAAATTTGAGGAAGAAGTCTGGACAAAATTATAAAATTATAATTTGCACTTGATCACAAATTACTAAAAACAGATGGACCATAATTAGAGGAAAAAAATTGCTAGTGTGAGATACCGCGGTCAGTTAAGGACAAAAAAATGTCAGTTTTAACGGGATAGAAATAAATTTGCCTTATTGTTATGCAAATAAACATTATTGAAAGAGTTGTGGGGAAGATTTCTGAAATTTTTCAAAATTACTCTTCCGAACGAAATTTTACCGTGAGAATTGAGGTAATTTGTCAGAGAAAATCAATTCAAATTATATAAATTTTTAGAAACTATATTTCTTCGAGAAATAAACGGGAAATTTTCCTAAATTCTCCGATATTTCTCTCCGATTCGACAGAATTCTTTTATTATCTCTGATTAGAGCTCTCGTTTCGTAATGAGTTCAAAAAACATAAAAAGTATTAATATAGATTTTGATTGCATAATTTGGCTTTAAAAGCAAATAATTTTAACAATAAACTGACTTGAGAAGAAATTTTAGGACTTATCTGGGAAGGTGCGATCTACGGGACATTTTCTTTACACTCAAATTTTTTTAATGCATATATTAGTGAGAAAATTGGGCAATATATTCTGCAGATATTTTTCTTGATATATAAATATGTTTTAGAAATTTTTCAAAATTTATTATCGTTAAAAAAAATTGCGTTGAAGTATTAATTTTCTACTTAAATTACATGTTAAAACATGTAATATTCTTGAAAAAACATTACACTTTTTTAAATCATATTGATTTTTTCAGTACACAAGGATACATGGAAAACAATATCATGGAAAATTCAACAATTATATCAAAAATTAAAAAAACTAACAATGAGTAAAATTGACCGTTTTTTATTGACTTATGTGATTTTCGTGGCACGATTTTCGAGAACATTTTAAGCATACTGCTTCATTACTAGTATAAAAATCAATCTATAAATTCTTCCGATATTTCTCTAGATACTTTAATACATTGTATAAAATTTTTAAAATACATTATCACTAAAAATTTAATTCTGTTTTAACACACTTATCAAAATAAGTTGAATCGGAACTTTCATCAAATAAGTCTTCTGTACAATTATCCTCATCACTAAAACCACCTTCTGCTTCATTTAAAAATCTCTGGAGCTCTGCCCTAAGAGGACCAGCAGATTGGATGATATTTTGAGGACTACGATTTAGAGCCATCTGCTGAGCCTTGTATAATACTGGAACACTAAAAGGGAGGTGTGGTTAAAGAAATAGCTAAAATATTTCAAACAACATCAATTGAAAACGGTTGAAAAAGTGGATTTGTGCTGTAGGTCACGATACCAGACGCTTCAAGACTAATCCATTCGATTGAGCAAAAAATAAAATATGGCTGAGTGACCGAAAGGTCATCCTTAGCGGTCCCTTAGTTTGCCCCTCTAATCTACAATTTTGGTCAGCTCAGTTTGCTATTTTAACCGAGGGGGATTTAGAACATACTCACAAAAACGGAGAAAGCTATATGGATGAAAATAGGTAAGCCACATTGAAACAAAATCGGAGCTAAAACATCGCAATGAAAGAATCAAAATAAACTCAGTTTGCTATTTAAACCGAGGAGGCTTCAAAGCATACTGGCTGAAAGGAAGGAATGTAAATGGATAAAATTAGGTATGTCCCATTGCAACAGAATTTTAGCTGAAAGAATCAAATTATGCTCAGTTTGCTGTTTTAACCATAGTGGCTTGAGAACATACTCTCAGAAATGAAGGAATCTAAAGGGATAAATTAGGTAAGCCCATTTGAAACAAAATTCAAGTTAAAACATCGGAGTGAAAAAATCAAAGGAGGCTCAGTTTTTTATATTAACCGAAGAGAGTTGAGAACCCCCTCGTGGAAAAGACGGAATCTAAATGGATGAAATTTGGTAAGCCACATTCTACTGACACATCGGAGTGGAAAATCAAAATAAGCTCAGTTTGCTATTTTAGCCGAGGAGGCTAGAGAGTATACTAGCAGAAGTGCAAAGTACTCGCAATCTACAATTTCGGTGTAAATGTTAAATATGAATTTTACTTGAATTATAATGCTAAATAAGAAGTAAGCCTGCTTTTAAAATGTTTTTTTAAACTCAGGTTGATCGAAATCACGAATATTAATCAAAATCACGTGCCCGAATCTTCGACGTAAATTATATAATTCTCTTTCTCTTCCATTAAAAGAAAGTTAAAAAGTATCTTTTATGTAACTTTATTAACCCCAAGAGCATTGTAGCAAAAAAAAAAATTGCTCCATCATATTCCTACACATTAACCTATGGTCGGTAAAGGATATCAAGTTACAATATTTCCGCCTCAAAACTCTCCAGAACTGTCAACTCCAAATTCTCAATGATGTATCAGAAATTCCCATGGTTTTGACTACCGAAGCGAGTTTATTATTTTCCCTTCTCTATTATTCCGGATACACTGATGATTAATATTTAACGTCAAAGGCAGCAGCGATTTCCGTTAAAATACGCCTGGATCGATTTCAAATTAAACAAGCAGGCCCGACTACATCCCAACTTCAGGAAAAAGGAAAAAGCAACCGGTAATTACTTCCCTGTGGAGCATGCTATCGATGTACTCTTATCGGCAGAAGAACCAACCTTGTACACCCCCTAATCCTGGCTAAATTCGAAAATACCTTAAATGTCAGACTAAGGTTTAAAGAGACAAGAAGTTAGGAGCTCGAAGGTTAATTCAGCGATAAACCAAGTTTGGGAAAGTTAGCCGCTATGTTAAGTCAAACATTTAATCCCAAATTAGATAAATATTTTAATGAGATTGGTGTTATTGAACTTCCGTGGGCATCTGAGTTAATTGAAGCATTTAATGTGCAATTAGCTGATTTATTAGCTAACTTTTTGCTGATCCTTATACTTCTTTGATCTCATGACTGAATTGAGAAATAAGCGATTGTTCAAAACTACTTCTATATTGCCTACTTGAATCTTAAAAAACTTTTATATCGGAAAATATTCAAATTATATTATGAGGAAAGACATACATAATATAACAAGATTCAAATTATATTACAAGAATGTCTAATATAACAAGAATAAATGTTTTAAATGTTTAAGAGCTCTAAATTGATTTGTGCAAACTTCACATTTCTTGTCCCAAAAGCGGAATTTTATTTAATACCTTTAATATCAGGGTAAGGTTTAAATAGACAAGATGTTAGTAGCGCGAAGGTTAATTCAGCTATAAACCAAGTTCGGGAAAGTTAGCTGCTATGTTAAGTCAAATATTTAATCCTAAATTCGATATTTTACAGATATTGGTGTTATAAAGCTTGTATCTACAACAGTGTCAAATAAACGTCTTAAATGTTTAAGATTTCCAAATTGATTTGTGTAAGCTTTACATTTCTAGTCTCAGAAACGGAATTTTATCTAACGGTATATATATTTTCAGCAGTTAATATATTTTTACTAAAAAGTATTTCAAAATACCTTAAATGTCAGGGTAATGATTAAATAGACAAGAAGTTAGGATCTCGAAGATCAATTCGGCGACATACCAAGTTCGGGAAAGTTAGCCGCTATGTTAAGTCAAACATTTAATCCTAATAAAGATAAATATTTTAATGAGATTGGTGTTATTGAACTTTCGTGGACATTTGAGTTAATTAAAGCATCTAACACGCAATTAGCTGATTTATACGCCAACTTTTCCCTTATGCTTACACATCTTTGATTTCATTGTTGAACTGAGAACTGAACGATTGTTCAATATTTCTCCCATATTGCCTACTTGAATCTTAAGAAATTTTTTAGTCAAAAAACATTTAAATTATAGTATGGGGAAAAGAGTAGTATCTATTACAAGAATGTCTAATATAACAAAAATAAATGCTTTAAATGTTAAGAGCTTTAAATTGATTTGTGTAAACTTCACATTTCTCGTCTCAAACATCATCTTCTTATATATATATTATCTTATATTATCATCTTCTTATCTTATATATATATATATATATATATATATATATATATATATATATATATAGCGGAATTTTATTTCAAAATACCTTAATGAGCAGGGTAAGGTTAAATAGACAAGATGTTAGGGGCTCGATGGTTAATTCAGTGGTAAACCAAGTTCGGGAAAGTTAGCTGCAATGTTAAGTCAAATATTTAATCCGAAATTAAATATTTTAATGAGATTGGTGTTATTTAACTTCCGTTTGCATCTGAGTTAATTAAAGCAGATAAGGAGCAATTAGTTGATTTATACCCTAACTTTTTTCTGAAGATGATATTTCTCAGATTTCATGACTGAACTGAGAACTGAACTACTGTTCAGTGTTGCTGGTATAATGCCTCCAGGAATATTTTAAGAAACTCCGATGTCGAAAAATTTAACAGTTGAAACTTAATCAAATTATAGCATATGGAAAGCTGCATTGTCTTCTACAAGAATGTCGAATATATATTTTAAATGTTTGGAATCTCTAAAAGGATCTTGTGAACTTGATACCTTTCGCCACAGAAGTGGAATTTTATTTAACAGTATATTAATTAAGGATTTTTAAAAATGGTTAGTTTGTCGAATCAATTTAGAAATATTTATTAAATAAGAACGGAAATTAGTTCAAAGTTACTATGCGGAGACATTAATCAATACTACAATGAGTCTAGTATTGATTAATGATATTTATATATACGTTGTAATACCTCTAAGGGTTAGAAAATATTTTTTTACAAATCTAATGCTGCTGTTGTTGTTACTTAGGGCCCTTTACAAGACAGCTAACAGAAAGCCGTCACCGATTTAAGCCTAAATTAAATTCCCTTGTTTTTTCAATAGCACCAACTAGAGCAATGCTTCACATTCTCTTGCACAACCTCTTTTTACAGGGGGGCACATTCTCCCTACTCACAAATAGAACACATAATAACAACCATGCCCGAATCAGGACTCGAACCCGGGAAGCCCAGATCACAGTTAAGACACGCCACCCTTATGACAGGACGCCTAATGCTTCCTCTCATCACAATAATTTCTCAAAACGTTTAGAAATTTTTCCTGTACGCTATAAAAAAAGGCATTTAAACAACTCGTAGGTTTTTCTGTGCCATCAACTTGTGTTAATTTTGATCATTAAATGGTATTAATATCCCATAATTGTTCATCACGATTAAATGCACGTCTGGAAATAAAATATTTCAAGCTTTATGTTTGTTAATTTAGTGCAGTTATAAAGTGGCAATTCATCAAATTTGTTGCCCACATTTCAATCAAGGTAAAGGATGAAATTTCAAACATTTTGTGCTCTTAATAATTAATTGACAAATATTTAAAATGTGCGAAAACATTTCAGGATACGTTTAACGCATTCACCGATTGGAAGATAGGGCCGGTGACATTTGTCAATACTGCTTCGTTTAGTGGTGGCTGGGGGATCGTCTTTACACTGGAAGTATAAGTAGTATGAGAAAGTCTAGAAATCTTTCTCTTTCGAAATATTTAATTAACATAACTCATAGCGTTTGAATAAAATTAATGTAATCCAAAAACACAAATGCAAAAACAAAACTCCAGACAGAATATTTTCTTGTTCACTTTCTGTAATGCAATTGTAAATTAGAAAATTTTATTTTTACTCCGTCATTTAATTAAGAAAAAAAAATTATATCACCTTTAATAACTTGAATCCGAAATTTAATCTCAATCCATATAAGGTAGGTTTTTGCATCAATAAAAGTAAAATCAAACTAGAAATTTGATGCAACAGTTTGAGTCTTGTAATCCCCTGGAAATTTTCATTTATCTTGTTTGCGGTATTTTCGATACATTATTTATATTTATTAGCTGTACAAATAGATATACAACACACAACATTCAACCTTTGTAACTATAGTTCTCAACGCTATTTGGTAAACATCGTGGACATGAAGTAAAAGATAAATTGTGTTTACTGAATGCAAATACTTCTTGATCTTTATCTGATTCCAGACACAGAAATGCAATTATCTTTCTTAAGTTATTCAAACATTTAGATTTTTAATAGCTTCCACGTTATGTTATGTTATAAATACGCGAAACAAATTACATTGTAAAACAAAACATTTGAAAATACAAAATTTACACAATTATATATGGCAAACAAAAATATCTTTAAAAAAGTATAGGCAAAAGACAAACTAGCAAAATTCTATTCGCATATTAATATATATATATATATATATATATATATATATATATATATATATATATATATAAAGTATTAATCCTTAATGTTTCGAAAATTAATTCGATGTCTAAATATTTGCCGAATAAGAGGACCAGCTTATTACTCCAAAAATTAATGTATAAAAAAATTTAATTGAATTTTCCCGATAAATTTATCTTTTTTTAACGACTGTTAAGTATTTTTATCAGTCAAAATTTAAACAGATAATTAAATAAAACGACAAAAGGAAGCATTGCCTTGAATGATACTTGAAAGCGGACTTAGATAAGGGGGAAAGGGAAAAGTACTAAAAAGGTTAACTTACAAAAACACTTTTCAATCATCAATTGAAATAAAAATAGGAATTGAGGGATATGGTAAAATCATGGGAAACTATTTTCATTAATTACCATTTAAACTCTATTTGAAAGATCTAACAGAAAACTTTGTTAATGGCCAGAACGTAGTTGAGGGATAAAACTATGATAAATTTTAATTGACATAAATCGGTTAAATTTTAGAATTATTATAACAATCGACCGAACAATCCCAAAAAACCAGATATGTATAGATTATCAAAATATTGATGTTGAATCCCTTGTCTAACACTAGACTACAACAGAATACAAAATTCTTTGGCAGCGCAGGACCATAAAATTGCAGTTACATGGTCTTAAGATTAAAATTCGGTACCACGTCTTCTTTTGAAAAACAGATTACACAGACACGAGGTGAGACAACATAACATTAAATTCCACTTTCACACAGAGCATCTTCGTATCGCCATCTTGAAAGAAATTCAATGAAACCGGGTCAATGACGGCATGTCTATCACGAATCCACAATTAAACTATCGCGACCTCACACATGGGATGAGCAAGACTTCAGCCAAAGTGTAGATAAATTGATAAAAATGAAGAAATTCCCATATAAAAACTTGTTTTTCAGTTGTAGAAATTGCTGTTTTAAATTTACAGAAAGGCACAGATTCTGTAATAGATATTCAGGCTCTTAGGAAAAAAAACTCGAGATGTAATATTAGAATCTAAAGGAAACATGCACCATTTTAAGACATGTAAAAGTAAATCCTCTTTTATTAGATTAAGATTTATTTCCCCGAAATAAGATTTGTCAAAGCCATTTGGTTTTTCAATCAAATTTAAACTTGAATGAGATTGTTTAGTAGCTTTCTTTCATAAAAGATAAAATAAAAATTATTTAGTCAAGCTTTTTTTTAATGCGTTCTCAGAAATTTGATACATCACCATATATTTTGACGGGATGAATTTTTATAAAAGTAAAGGGAATTCCGATGGACGGAGCTTTCTCAAGTGATTTAGTCAATTTTTTTCATTTATTATTATTATTATTATTTGCTTTACTATGAAGGAAGAATTATTTTAGCCCTCACCAAATCTGGATGAAAATATAATTATTCCATATTGGATAACGATAAAAAAAAAAGCAATTTTAATTTATTCTGTTATTATTCAACAAAATAGAATCGAATGCTTTTAGAAAAAAGAATTTTCTGGTTATCTTTGCTTCCAAAGATTAATAAAAAGCATTGCAGTATCATGTATTGAATAATCACGGTATATTTAACTCTCCTGATATTATAATCCACATTATTAGAAGCAATCTGTAAAGTACAATTTACTAAATGATAATATTACGTAACTAACTGAAGTGGTCCTTCCTAAACTTTCTAACTCATATTCTAATAAATGTATATTAATATAATTAGCTACATGATATTAATGAATTCCAGTTACAAAAAGGGCTATTGGATTTTGATTTTCGATTATTAATCACTGGTTAAGACACAAATACCAGAAAATAGAATATGTTATTTTAGATACCTTTATCTAAGCAAATAAACTAAAATTCTGCACAAAATTACATGTGTAATCACAACATAGAGTTCAAATTTTATTTGGTCTGAGTATGACCTTCGATTAACATGTTTATCTGCATGTGGAATTAAAGACCAACAGACAGTCAAGTCTTTGACGGATTTGGTTCAAATCGGTGCATCTCTACACTTTAGATGTTAAATATGTATATTAAATTTTATTCATCGAGTTATATTCATTTTTTGACTGTCACATTTACTTATATTTGTACAGCCTAACAAATAGACTTCGTAATATATGAAAATATTAAGTGAAATGAGAAAATATGAAAAAAAATCCAGCTTATTTGGTGTAAAAATCATAAATAGGATCTCATGTATTTAATTACTTTTAGAGATATCGTGCTTTCACATATATAAATATGCATAATTCGAGAAATGTGTTTGATTTGAGGAATTCTGAAATGTGACGATTTGGCAAAATCTCATGCCCCAATTATTTTTTTCGAAGATTTTTATTCTTTATAAGTTTCTTATACAAAAAAAATTAAAATGTCAGTATATTTTGGCTCCAATTTTCTTAATATGGAAGTCCTTGCTCCTGTATAATTGTTCAAAATAGAATTAAACCGGATATTATTAGTCTAGAGACTGTCTAGAATGCGCATTCAATCGATAGCTTCTCATTACCTGAAATGTCATTACGGGATAGTTAAGTCTGCGACTTTCCCAACCGCAAAATGCGTCATGATATCCAAAACTGTATGTAAGCTGGACATCGAATCAGTATCACGTGAGTAGAAATTGAATCAAATTACAGAGTAATTTTTCACTGTAAAGGGCGGATATTAATCCTTAATCAGTAATAATCAATTTTAATTATTAATAGCAGCATGTATTTAATTTCTAAACATATGATTATATTTACGTTCTCGAATGTTAAACATGCAAATTGAAGGTGTTATTTATCATTGTCAAAAAATACGGAATTTTAATTCAGTACGCATATCCAAACTTCAAAATTCCTTGAATGTCTAAAACTGTATTTGTCTGTCGATCTGTCAGTCCGTTCGTCAGTTTGCCTGTGAACACAATTCAGAAATGCTTTGAGCTAAGCGGATGAAATTTGTTACATAATCTATATACCAAAAGTAATGCTCTATAAAATTGTAAATTAAATCAATATATTGAAAATATATCTGTATACGTAAATACAAACGTAAATAATATGATGAACAAAACTTAAAACAAAGGTTTAGTATCTACATTGTAAATTTGCATGAAACTTTAACCAAATAGTCAAAGGATTCACCGTTCTGTTTGTTTACATTTTAACTTCAATGTAAACACATTCAAGAGTCCCCAAAAGCATCAGGTGAGATAAATAAAATTTGTCCTACTATTATACATCTAAACAAAAAGAATTTTCTTTAGATGCTATAATAGAAGCTATAATCTCAAAATGCTAGATGCTCTAATCTCAAAATGCTAGATGCTCT
>JAPMOQ010068116.1:397291-407991 GCA_026543055.1 Argiope trifasciata | reverse complement strand
CTAATCTCAAAATGCTAGATGCTCTAATCTCAAAATGCTAGATGCTCCAATCTTAAAATGCTAGGTGCTCCAATCTTAAAATGCTAGGTGCTCCAATCTTAAAATGCTAGGTGCTCCAATCTCAAAATGCTAGATGCGCTAATTTCAAAATGCTAGGTGCGCTAATTTCAAAATGCTAGGTGCTATAATCTCAAGATGTTAGATGCTATAATCTCAAGATGTTAGATGCTATAATCTGAAGAATTTTTACATCAAATCCATGAAAAATTCTCTACGTTCTCAAGCATGTAAATGGGAACTCAAAATATGAAAAGCTAGATGTACCAAAAATATAATGTAGATCGCATATATAATGCATAAATAATATATCTCGCATCAAATTTGAACCAAATCTATCAAAGCGTTGAATATCTGTTAGCTTGTATTTTCACATACATGTAAAATTAATGCCTCAGAAACACCAAACCTCAATTAATTGAAATAGATCTTGTTGTTATAATTCAGTTCTATGCAAAATTTTGGTTTGAATCCACCATAAAAAATTCTTTAAAATACATATTTGTGTTCTTTATTGTAATACGTTGATCAAACTGCCCATGCAAGGATTTTGAAAACCAAATGAATGTGAGTAAATACATGAATGTTTTTGTGCAACGTGGGCATTTTTTAGTATCTAAAATGCAGATATGAATACATTTTTTTAAAAATTCATGCAGGGATTCATCACTCTGTTTGTCTTCATATTTCCTTGAATGTAAGTCTGATAGTTTAAAGCGCTTCAGGTTAGATTAAAAAAATTTGGTGTACAGTTTTGGCCTCCAAAGAAAAAAAAATCCTAAAATTATGTATAAAATTCGCCAAATGTAACAATTTGCTAACCTGTACGTTCTTAAACATTCTAACGTGGAAAGCAAAACGTCAAGAGCTATATAAATCAAATTTAGCCTTTATAATGAAAATCTGTATCCGATTTGAACCAAATTTGTCGACACGTTGACCGTCTTGGTTTGTACTTTCTAATGCACGCAGAATAAATAACTCAAAAATTAAGTTAAATAATTTTGGTTCTTGTTACTATAGTTGACTTCTGTTTTAAATTTTGATTTAAATTGGCCTTAAAAAAGAGCATTAAAAGTACAAACTCAGTTTTCTTTGTTGTAATACATAGATCAAAATGTCTAAGTATGAAAATAAAAATCTATATTCCCTTCAGATTTTATATTACGTAAACAATTTTGTATGGATGGACTTTTATTATGTAATTTAGATAAAAGATTAGAAAGACCACTCCTTCTGGCTTGATTAATCAATTAACAGTTTCTACCTGTTCGGTGAATGCGTGCCTAAATTGTGGCCCAAAAATTTAGTGACATCGAGTTTACTTATCAAACACAGATTACGCATAGTATGAAATTATTTTGCAATAAAATAAATTTTATTTTTAATTTCAATAACCACATATAATCATTTACTTAAACTGGTATACATTTTTTTTTAAATGATCGAAACAAAATATAAAAAATTTATTTATAATTTTAATATATGTTAGAGAATGAAATTGAGAAAAGTATGGTACAGCGCCTGATAATCTTTTATTCATTCCTTTCATTTCGATTCGGTCTCAAAATAGTTTAAACATCGTGATATTTATGAATATGTTTGAGTTTTTTCAAAAACTGCAATTCAAATCATAATCGTCACTACTTATTACTCCTGACGAATAAACTCGAAATATTTTTTTCCTTAACGAGTATACTCATCAAAAACAGTTAACTGGTTATAGCATTTTCCTTCTGTATTAATATATATAATATTCAGAATATAACATCAAATGGTCTCAAAAGATTTTTAAAAAATCATAAACATAGTTAACAATGTTAAAGAATATTGAAAATCAGAAACAATGTTATAAAATATTAAAAATCAGAAACAATGTTAATGATTATTAAAATTCAATAACATTTAACTGGCTAATATTTATATATCCTCCAAAATACATTTTTACAAAATTTGATTTACATTCTTACAAAATTTCATTTGAGTTATTTACAACATTTTAAATTGAAATCTTATGCCTAAAAATTATCTTGTATTTTTAAATCGATTGATTTTAATATAAAAAAAATTTACTATTAATTTAAAGCATTGAAAGAAATAATTTTACTAAACACAGACCTCTTTGAATAAAGTATTCTCTGTCTATTTTTCTCATTTCCTTCTTCAATGTAAGAATAAATATTATGATGTCTAAATTCAGTAAAACCGTTTCAGAAATGTACTTGTTTTACCATTTTCAACAATTTGTCTTTGACGGAGTTAATGGGATGGATATATTTCGATAGTCTTTTCCATGCGAAGCCCGTCCACTGATGGAAGATTATTCTACAAAAAGCGAGAAAATAGAGGTAATGACGCAGTATTTGATGTCTTCAGAAAGTGCTTTCGCCGCTACTTTGGGAAACGCAGGAAATAAATGGCAAGGAAAGAAGAGAAAGAATTTGATGCGAAACAACTAAAAGCAGTTGAAATTTGGCTCTAATCCTAGATACAAAGAAAGAAAAGGCAGAAATACTTCTTTAAAACTGTTTCAATTTTTCAGACAGCTGCATTAAAGTACCTAAATAAATAAGGCTATGATTTTAACATGGGATAGTTTCTTGCACATTTTGATTGCTAGTTTTGGTTCAATTATAATAACTTCCCTTTTAAAAATAACACAAGGACTATTTGGGGATGTATCTCGTAATTTTGAACCTCGGTCAGATGCCTAGGACGACACCTGAGCTGGAATCCCTATCTACGAAATTCCACTCCATACCCATGGCTGAACGCTTGGCTCTGATGAATTTAACGTGCTCCAGACCCAATTATACGACAGTTTTTTGGGGGAATAGGGTTTCGAGGGCCTATTCCCCCACCCTCAGGCTCCAAAACCGATATCTTTCCCACAAGTTTCGTTTTAAAGCAACATAAGGACCGATATCTTTCCCACAAGTCTCATTTTAAAGCAACATAAGGAATATTTTTGGATGGATTGCGTAGTTTTGAGTAGTGGTCAAAGGACTAGGACGACAGCTTAGCTGGGACCCATCATCTCCAAACGTCCACACCATACCTGCGTTTGTTCCTGACAAATTTCTGCACCAAATCCCCATATGCGACTGTTCTTTAATTGAATCGGGATTCGAGCCTGAAACCCTCAGGTTCTGAAATCTTTCAAACAAGTTACAGAGGCCCTAATTTTGGTTCAGAATTTGATTAAGTTCATAGATATAAAAGTCAAAACAGATTGACTCTAAAATTGGTTTCTGGGTAATTTAATGATATGCATAATGATACAACTTTAGCAAATATATAATTATCACAAAGACATTATACCTAATATCATTATGATGGATTTATTTGCTTACAAGCCAATTAAATACATGGCTTGCCTCTATTAATAATAAATATGAAATTGTGTTTGTGTGTGCTGGTGTTCTACTCGCAAGACTATTCGATACAAAGCTACCAAAACTAGCAGCCTCCTTGGTGGTCTGGTGGTAAGGCTTCGGCTATGGAACTGAAGGATTTCATGTTCAGGACCTGATTCCACAATGGAACAGTCGTGTAACCAGGTGTAGCGCATGTTAAATCCAGTCAAACGACCGTTCGCTGGTGTAGTGTGGAAGTTTAAAGAATTGATGTCAGTTCAGGTGTCGTTTTCGCCTTCTGACATCACCAACTTCAAAAAAAAATCCTCGTGTTGCTTTAAAACGGGATGTTTATATAAGTAAACTAAACTAAAAAACTGGCAAATACATACATTTGGGGATGGTAATGCACAACGCAAAGTAAGTTTCTTTTTATATTTTAATTAGATTTTTTTTTCAATTGAAAAATACGAGGAAGCTAACTTACAAAAACGCAATTTTCGGATTCCAGAATTTGAAATAAGAATATTCGTTTCAATCTCAAGTTTTAACATTTTGACGATTATAGTATTTTGCTTTTTGTTTGTATATTTTCTATACAAAGAAGTAAAAAGCAATCAATAAACTCATTTAGATTATATATATATATATATATATATATATATATATATATATATATATATAATGCTCATAAGCAATTTGAAAGCAAAAGATGATGGTAAAAGTGTAGAATAGTGTGCCCCTTGCTGCGCCAAGGATGCCGAGTCGCCAACAAAGATGGCGGAATAAACTGTTCCGCGGAACAGTTACGGTTGCCATTTCCTGCCTTTTTATTTAAAATGTTAAACTAATTATAGTTATTTGTTTAATACTGCCGTATGCCTTCTACCGATGCCGAAGGCATCGGTAGAAGGCACCGGGCAGTATTTTTTAACTTTAAAAAAACATCCTATTGCTTCGCTTTCCTACTGAGCGGGAATGAAGTAGCTTCGCTAGCAAATTGAACAGATGGACAGTGTGGATACAGGAATAGTGCATAATAATATTACAAGTAAGAATAAAGGATGTTACAGGAACGAATATTATACAAAATTTTCAATGTACTTACTTGTTTTATTTAATCTTTTCATAAACACTCAACACTTCATAACACTCAAAGCATTCTTTCCAAGTCACAAAAGTCATAAGAAAAAAAAATTATTCCACTCACACTTCATCCATTTAGCAGGTTCGAAGTAGTGCCTACCATCCCAACTACCAGACATCCATTCCTGTACGATTGCAGACATAATAATATTTCGAGGGAACCAAACGTTGGAGCACCATAAGAATTACGAGAACTGCGAATAATTCCATGGCAGACTTCTTTCAATACGAAAAGGCAGACTATTTCGTGAATTACGTTTTCAGACGATTTGCGAATTCGCATAGTGATAATTAAAAATGGGAAAATGAATTTTTTTTTTGTAAATATCAACACTAAAAATGAAATGTTATTTCAATTAATATTAATTTTATTCTAAATTTTCTTTGTATAATAAATTTTAAATTAAAACAATAAACAAAGCTTAAATCATCTGAAATCGATATTTTAAGTATTAAATTTATCATAGAAGTTGTAGTTCATGAACAACTCAACTATTGTAAAAAGTAGTAAACAAAACAGAATTAGGGTTACTGTAAGAAAGTTTCGTTGGGTTTCCATATGGGAGAGAAACTCGGGGGCACACCATGCTACACTTCAACCAAGATGATTAAAAAATTTTGATTGAACACCTACAAAAAGGTATTTAAAAATGTATAAATAATACTCAAGATAAGCAATAAAATTGTTTTCTTCCTTTTTTGGAAGAAAAAATATTTGATTACAACTTTTTGGTACCATTTTTATTAATCAGAAATAACTGATTAGTATGAAAATTAACTTATAATAATCGAAGTATTTTTTACAAGATAACATTTTTGCTTTGTTTATGCTTTATTTTAAGTCAGTTCCTACAAAATATAAATAAACTCCGCTTTATTTTATAAAATTTTTATTCAAATGCTAAAAATTTTTGAAATATGTAGTATTAATAAATAAAGCTAAACTAAACAAATTAAAAACAAATGCCAAGTTTAAATGCAAAAATGGAACAAAAAAAGAAGAAAGAATTGATGAACCCAACTTGTAGACTTTTTCAGGGGTCACCATTGGTAAGGATCAAATCTGGCTTTGTTTCTGTGAGGGGTCGAACTTTCATCCGAATATTGACTCCTCATCAAAGAAATTGAAGTTTTAGAAATACAAAAATGGATATCAACAAATCAATTACATTAAATTACGCGGTAATAAGTGAAATTCAAATCTTAATCAGACCATAGTAAAATTGAATAAGACCAATAAATTATAAAATCAAAAAATATCAATAAAATAAAAGCAAAAAAACATACCAGTTGAAAGCAAAAACTCCAAAAACTTTTATGAAAAAAATAAGCCTTTCATTAAACTAAATTTAACTTTCCAGCGTTTAAAGCTGGATACGCTCATAATGCTTAGTTCATGTGCTTCTTCATGATAAGAGAAAAAAGTGAATGATCTCGGTACCATCTATTGAGTTAAAAAAATAAACAGAATAAACTACAAATATACCTTTAGTTGTGAAAAAAAGGAACGTAAGTTAGAAAATAGATAACCTTTCTCTTATTAAAGCTTTTATACTAAAAAAGTTTTGGAAAAATCATTAGATCACTTTTATCTGTGGATGCCCCAAGCACAAAAGTATCCTCTGTGTCACATCCTTCTTTCTTTCTTTTTTATCTACATTCTCCTCTTTTTTAACTACATTCTTATTTCCTTCTTATTTATCCACATTCTTATTTCCTTCTTATTTATCCACATTCTTATTTCCTTCTTACTTATCTACATTCTCAGAAAACTAAATTTTCAATGATATTGTTGCGCTTTAAATATGAGAAATTGTAATCTTGTTGTTACAAACTTTACTTAAATTGGGAGAAAACCAAATTTTTGAAAACTTTTGATCTTAAATTAGAATGGGAATTACTAAGTTTAATTACTTTGAGGATTAATTCCCCCTTTTTTATCAAAAATGCCCGTTAAAGTTTTTTCATTAGAAATTTCTATTTTTAAATCCAGAAAGATATCTCTGGGTTGATTTTCGTTAGTTTTATTTAAACTTGTATCTTTTGGAAAGCAATCAATAACACGATTAGCATTATCTATGTTTAGCAAAAGTAAATTATCAGTATAGCTCCAACTATTTATTAAATAATGTTTAATAATTTTTTTGCTCATATTTATGTAGAAAAAAAAATAATTTTCGAAATATCGTTTGAAATTTAAAATAACTGTCTTCTTTAATTAGGAATTATAGAAAAATGGCATTTATTTTCTTATCAGATGCATCCTTGAAATTGAATGATGTATAAAGACATTTATTCTATTTTTTCTTCTTTACTATTCTACTTTATTATTCAAGAGCTTTAGGGGGTAAATAGGTTTTTTTTTTCGTCTTCAGCAGAAACAAATAAACTTCTTGACTGTTCGACTCGTTAGCATCCAGCATACAGCTGGTTATGGGAAAAACATATATCTTTTAGGTGCAGTCCGCACATTTAAAGTGCAAGTAATAAGTAGTCAAAGTTTAATCGCGATCGGATCAGCGGCACGCCAGTGCATGTGAGACATACAGACAAACATTCATTTTCATTTATATAGGTTAAATAATTTTACTATGCATATATCCATCCTGCAAGTGATAACTTGTCAAAGTTTTATCGCAATCGGATAAGCGGTATAGCAACGCATAACGTACAAACCAACAAAAATTCATTAATCATTGGTTAATTGAAGCGTTAAATAGATTCAAAAATATTTTTATATATTAGACAATTTTACTATGCCTGTAACCATCCCGTAATTGCAAGTAATAAGTTTCCAAAGCAACCGGATAAGTTGTACGGCAGGGCATAAGAGACATGCAGACAGACTTTCATTTTTATTTATATAGATAAATCCCCTGAAAAACATAATTTTCTCAAATATTAAATTGACAAAATTAAATCATCAGTTATTTCTATTTAATTACAAAATTTAACTTATATTGATATTCCCAAAAACTTCCGCAAAATAGAAATTTAAATAAGAGGATGGTTATTTTTTAAATTGTATTCTATTTTCTTCACAACTAAAGTATAATTTTCAGTTTATTTTGTTTGGGTTTTTTAACTCAATAGCGTTGAGGTCATTCAATTTATTTCTTGCAGTGATTAAGTATTTGGTCACAGTTATAGTTTGTTATTGGCGTATTCAATTTTAAACGAATTGAATAACGAATTTATGTTAAGTTTAATGGGGTTTTTTTTTCTTCTTGAAAGTTTTTGGAGTTTTTACTTTCAACTCTTAATGGTATGTTCTTTGATTTCTTTTTATTGATACTTTGCGATTTTATGATTTAATTGTCTTGTTACAGTTTGGTGTAAAACAATTTTTCATAGGTCTTACTTCTGTGGTCTTAGATTTGAATTTTACTTATTATTGTTGATATATTGTTTTTGATTTCATGATATTAAATCCTTTCTTCAAAAACTCAATTTTTGGGGATTTTTGATTACGAGGAAACAATATTTGAACGATAGTCAGATCCCTCACAGAAAAACCCAGGTTTGAATCCCTGTTTGCGGTGACATTTGAAAAAGTCTTCAAACAGGATTTACCATTTCTTTCTTCTAGCGTTCTATTTTTACATTTAAACTTAACAGTTATTTCTAATTTGGTTAACCTAAAATAAATTTTATTTAACAAAATACAATTATACAGAATATTTTATCATTATTTCTTGAGAATCAGAGCAAATATTGTGTTCTAAAATTCCAACCGAACGATTTTCAAACGTATTTGTTTTGCCATTTTATGCAATCGTTCTTTGCAAGAGTTAATGAAATGGATAGATTTCGGTCTTTTTTCATGTAAAGCTCTTTTACCTAAGGAGGATTATTCTACAAAAAGTGAGAAACTAAAGGTAATGATGCAGTATCAGATCCCTTCTAAAAGCTCTTCCTACGATACTTTAAATAAAGCAAAAAATAAATGGAAAGGAATGAATTGATGCGACCCGCCTAAAAACAGTTGAAATTTGGCACGAAGCCTAGATTCTCTTCAAAAGAAAATTGCATTTTAAAAACACTGTAGTTATTATAAGCTAGTTTAGAAGGCATAAACAAATGTGTGTCCCTTCGGTTTTAATGAGCGTCATTTAGTTGCTGTCATTATAATACTCACATAGTGTATATTTCTGTAAGTTACATTTTGTGTATGTTAGAGTGCAAGAAGAAAAATGTTTTTCCAAACATTCCACAGGATTCTGTCTTAGAATACATAACCAATTAAGTTACGTTTTGGATAACAAAAGCTGCTAGTACAGCCAGCTACTTTGTATGAATGTCATTTAGTTGTTGATGATATTTAGTATTAACATATTATCTGTAAATTACGACTTGTATAAGGTATATGAAGGAAAATTATTTCAAAGCACTGTAAGATATAAATTTTGTCTTCGATATTATCTGTAAATTACGACTTGTGTATAGTAAGGTATATGATGGGAAATTTATTTTGAAGCACTCCATAAGATGCAGATTTTGTCTTCGATTAAACTATTTTGCTGGCACTTTGCCAAACACTGCGATGGCAATCAGCTACTTGCTAAAGCATAAACTAATATGTGTCATTTGGATTTTAAAAGAAACAATTTAATTGCATCATTTATTTCATTTATATGATGGCATATTGTCTGTATATTATGAAATGTGTATTGTAAAGTATATGATGAAAAATGTATTTCAAAAAAAAAAACATAGCAAAAGGAACATTTCGACTCGGTAGAGTCAATATGGCTAAAAGCTACTTTTTGCATACTAGATGATGCTCTGAAACTAAACTAAAATAACAGCTAAGCAAAGATTTTAATTAATTTTGTTATTAGAAATTAACCAATTTATAAATTTTTTCTTTATTAATTTTAGAGCAAATTCATTTATGAAAACAGTTTTATGTTACATTTTTCTGGAAAGAAAAAAATGGAATTTTTAGAATTAGTTATTTTATAAAGCATGAGAGTCCTTTCAGTTTTAAATGAACACCATTTAGTATTTGGCACAATATTAATTACACGCTATCATACTGTCTGCAAGATACGACATGCATATTGTAAGGTATATGATGAAAAACATACAACAATCCATTCCACAAAGTTCAAATTTTGTCTTAGAATAATCAATTAGACATGCAGTTACTTTTTGTAAACCAAATGCTTGCTAAGTAAGAATTTTTCAAGATTTTAATTAATTTTGGAATTAAAAATTTATCAAAATATAAGATTTTAAATTAAAACAATTTCCCATTCATATATTTTTTGAAAACTTTATAAATTTTTAATGATAACTTTAAGTTGAATTTACAATAAGGTTCTTTATTGTTTTGTTTACAGAATTTATCTTAATGTGCAATTCTGCGCTTTTCTGTATATCTGTATGTAACCGAAATCGTTACTTTGTGTTTTAGAATAAATTGTGTTTGTAAAAAAAAAAGATAAGCAACCCAAACTGAAAAAAAATATCATAGTAAGTTGATCCGGATTAAAAGCTCAAATTTCCTTTAGTATTTTTTTTCACGATTTCCTATTAGATGTTTAATTAAGGAAATATTAAAGAAAGTTTGGTTCAGTAATAAGTTAAAAACCGTCTTCCTTTTTTCCCAATTCCTATTATTATATATATATTTATATTCCTATTATTATATATATTTCTTCATACATGTATTTATTTGTATATCTTGTTCAACTTTTCAGTCGTTAATAAAATACTTTTTATTCACCCATTCAAGTTCAGATACATTATTTGAAAAATTGTAATGGATAAAACTGGGTGTTAATACTTTTTTTCAAATATTAATTCAATTATATATATATATTGAATATTATATCAATTATATATATATATACGAATAAATTTAATTGCTTTTTAATACTTTAAATAGAATTTTGCCGTTTTTTTAATGAAAATTGAAATCAACTGGCCGTAGCTCAATCTGTAAATTGTAAGGATTTCAGTATTTTTCGTGTGAAGGTGAAGAATGTGGATTCAGTTCTTACGAAAATCAAAAATTTTTTAAATAATTATGCAGTAAAAAAATAACTAAAATAACAATTTCTTTGTTCACCTAAGTCGGAATTGAACTTATATATATATATATATATATATATATATATATATATATATATATAT
>JAPMOQ010068116.1:307179-397281 GCA_026543055.1 Argiope trifasciata | reverse complement strand
TATATATATATATATATATATATATATATATATATATATATATATATGTATTTGGTATTTATACAAATAATAATTTCACTTTATTAATTTTTAATCAAAGTAATTATTAATACATAGTTACTTGTTTGAATACTAGAAAATTGGAAACAGAAGTTCTTGACTTTGAAAAAGGCTTGTGAATGTCTCTTATTTCAGAGAAAAATTACAATTTATCAAAAGAGAAATTTTAAGAATTTCTTTCCATAATGCAATAACAATCACTTTTTTAAAAACTTTTAACACTCAGATATAACAATTAAATGTACCAATAAAACGATAACAAAACGTGTACTTTCTAACTAGAAAACAATTAATTCTCAATAACTAGCAAGGTAGATACCATTTCCTAGTTAGAAGGGTAAATTAATTAAATTTCTTAGATTTAACTAATTAAATACTTCCTAATTCCAAACGAATAATTCAGTTATACTCACTCAAACTGAGATAATTTCTAGAAAGTAATCAATATAAAGTTTCGCAATTAAATTCAAAATCATACCAACGATGAATAACATATTTTAATAAAGCAATCCCATCTTCTCAGTAAATATGAGCCTTTTCTTATTTATTTTTCAGTAAATGTGGATAATTAGTCATTATTCCACGGCTACTACAAAGGCAGTCATCATCGAAAGGAACTACATTAAACCTCTTAAAAGCTCCACGAAACGCATCTTTTAAAAAAGAAAACTGAATTTCTCTTAAGCAATGGTTCATTATTCGGAATAAAGTTTCACATTTCAGGCTTCAACTTGGCGGAAGAGAGACTACAGCTTCAAAAGAGATTAATTGAGAGTTGTTCCTATTTAAATGAATCTTAGAAAGTCCCTTTTACGTTTTAAACTGCCGAGAAGGTTTGACTGAGATGAGTTGAGTTCAGTATACTTTCATTTCGCTCGGTACTTCTCTTGATATTGCTAATTATTTGGATTATAGTTAAGCTAACTATAATTATCGTGTTGAGATCTCAGAAGAATTCAATGAAAAGTTTCATTTAACTATTATAAGTTGTGGCTATCGCATTACAGAGCTTTTGAAGGAATCTAGTAGGTGTGATCTATTTTGATAAAAATTAAAATTTCAGAGAACATTTAAATGATGTTCGATTTAACTCGGAAATGAAGACATGAATTTCCTCACTCGGCCAGAGACGTGGAGTCAGAACAACTCCATAGTTATTTTTCTCTTTCGTCTTCTGTAAATGACAGGGAATTTGCATTGGAAGCATCATTCATTCTGTAAATTATATAGTTGCTAAAAATATAAAGTATTATAATATTAAATGTTGGAAAAATGTTCTAAGAAAAAAAATCTTTTAACGAGTATTTACTTCCTTGTAAGTAACATAGAATTATACTGATGCTACTAGCTATTTGAATTTAAGGGCCGCGGTGGCCTGGTGGTAAGGTCTCGGCTTCGGAACCGGAGGGTTTCAGGTTCGAGACTCGATTCCACCGAAGATCCGTCGTGTGAGGGGGTCTCTTGCACGTTAAATCTGTCAGGCCAAAGTCCTCCCGCTGGTGTGGCGTGGTGTGGAGAGGGGGGTGCCACTGCAGTTGTCGTCCTCGTCATCTGACCGTGGTTCTAAATTACGAGGTCCGTCCCAAAATAGCCCTCGTGTTGCTTTAAAGGGACGTAAATGTAACTAAACTAAACTATTTGAATTTAACGAACAAAATTGAAGATAACAATATTTTTAAATATTATTATATGATATTTCTTTATTATTTTTGCATATTTTAAGTTAAAAGCAGTTTTAGAGACATGGGGAAAATAAATTCATGAACAACACTAAAAATTTGGGAAAAAGAATACGCACGTGTTCATACTTAGATTTTTCCAACATACAGCGGAAAGAACAAGAACTGATTTAATTATATTTGATGAGATAATCAAAGCTAATGAACAATATGGTTTCATTTTGTCTCCAGTTACAGCTTAATTGAAAATTTCCATTTATCCATAAATATATAGTTTAAAATATTTAAAGCACCAAATGCGGTATTTAATTTTCAAACTGTTTAGTTTTGAAATTACTTTCAGATACCTAATAAAATTGGAACGCCCGAGTTTTTATATCAAAAGTAATAGCCTACTTTCAGATACTGCATCGCCCATTCAGATACTGCATCGACAGACCTTGTACTTAAGCGACTGATATAATAGAGTATTATATTTAAAAAATAGTGATCGAATCCTTTTGCAATCGAGTCTCTTTTCAATGTTAAAGGGGGCGGAAAAACATTCTTGCCCCCTGAAAACATTCTGCGTATTCAATGAATCGCAATTAACGCAAGCATATAGGGTATTGAATTAATCATATTATACAAAGGAACATAGTGGTATCCATACGTAGTCTCTTACCGAAGTTTGGTTAAATAGACGTTTGGGGGTTTTCTGCATTGATATATTACTATACCATAAACCAAGTATTCCAAACAAAAACATTGAATTCGCTAATGAATTAAAATGAAGATTTCAATGAATCATTTTATATTTTGTCTTACTTGAATAAAAACTATAGATGCGAATATTTTTAATTGTAAGCTTGCCAATCTTGTTGTCGTTGAATTAGATAGATTGACACCACGACAAAACAGACAAATAAAATTTAATTACGGATTTCATACCACATAATTAAATTCTATAAAATTTTGAATCGATGTAAAGTTTGTCAATCCCTTCTAACGATATAAAAATTGATTAAACTAGATGGGTAAAATTTGTGTATGATTTCATAGCTGAAATTGTATTTTTTTATTGAACTTTAAAACAAATTTATCAATGGATTTATCATTGGTCGATTGATCCCTTCATGTGTAATTTGAGTGAATCCAAAATTATCTTTTATAGATGACTTCAAATATGTAATATTCCTCACGAATTTGGTTTCTTGTATTTTTTAGCTTTATCCGTTAATTATTATCTGCCAGTATACTTACACTTTCTTGTACTTCCAAAAACAATAAAATACAGAAAAATTCAACTATAAATTCAAAATGATAACTGTAAGATATTAGTAGTTTTGTCAGCAAAATTCTTGACCTGTATTAAGTCTCTCTTTTTAAAATACATACTCAAATATTTTAACCATACTACAAAACCAAATACAAAATATACTGCATCAGCACGTAAAAATTACATTCAGTTATTTTAAATATATAGTAGAAAACGAACAGAAAACAGAAATCGAAACGGTTTGTAAATTGATTTTTATTGATATGGTCAAGAAATAATAGGTTAGATAGAAATAATAGGTCAAGATTGATTTTAATTTATTATTGACAGAAATTGCAACATTGTTTCCCTGTAAAGTGTCGTCTCGAAAGGAAGGGCTGCTGTTAAATACTGCTAGTTGCTGCAGTTCATACTGCAATAAAAGAGGATTATTTTTTACTAAAATAATTACTTTTTATTTTATCTATTATCAAATTACTCGAATAGTATTTGTTCCTAATTACAGTAGGTGGCTGCGTTTAAAAATCGATTGTTTTCGAAACTATCAGTTTTTTTTAAATTTAATATTCTTAATTTTTGAACAAGCATTTTTTTTTAAAGAACAGTTTGAATTTTGTTTCTAAGTCTATTTTTTGAAAAGTAACGCTGATTTTAATATTTGCATCGACATACTTTTAAATGGTATTTTACATATTTAGATGGTGTTTTGGAAAAAATGGAATTTCCTTACGAAAAATTTCATAAATTAAAATCTAATGCATATTATTTTCAAATTCGGTATAATAATTACTCAATATGTTTTGCATCGTCTGACCTATAAAATAAATAATATATTCATTTAGAAATATTGCATAGTTGTTTTCGTGCTTCACAGTGTGAATAAAAAATTAAAATTCCGTGTTGCTTATCAATCGAAAGCCAATTTTTAAAAACTAGAATGAAATAGATATGTTTTAGAAACTATGTGCAAACTTTTAACGAATCATTTGATAAACCTCTAAACTTGGAGATTTTTGCATTATACCTTTTCTTAGCCAAAGGAAGATCTTTTTTATAATTTTGAAAACTTTTCTTTACTTGTCTGGTATATTTTAGTTCCATAGGTATATTTTCAATCTTTTTTAATGTAAATATTCAAAAATTTACCTATTTTCGAATACTTTTCAAAATTAATCCCAAAAGTAGTAACATACCTTAATTCGGATAATTATTCTACGATGTAATAAAACTAAATATAAAAAGTACTATAATGTTTTAATATGGTCGGAAGAAAAATTAATTATTGTGTTATGAATTTTGTCATACGTAATGCTATCGATTAATTTTGAAAATATTAGAGTCTTAAAAACAGTTCTCAAAACTTTAAATATTCATGAAGCATTAAAGGCAAAATTTTCAGAAATGCATAGGACGTCAACATTTTTTATATCTATTTTAAGAATGATTCGCAAAAGCTGCCGAGAATCCATTTTTCAACACAGTAAGTGCAGAAAATGTTGGAAAAAAAAGAATTATTTTTATAAGTGCGTCATTATTGACGTCATTTGAACCTTTTCAAAAATCGATTGCAGTTTAATTATAGAATGTAAAAGTTCCTTTTAATTTCTTGAAATATCTAGTAATTGCATATCTTAAAGAGATTTTACTATAACGTTTTAAGCTATTGCTATTTGCTAGCTGTTTGATTTGTTTTTTTAAAGAAGTCTAATTTGTAACTGTTTTTAAAATGAAACTATGCGTTCTAAATCATGCCGTTAAGTTTTTCAGTTTATCTTATTATATTATAAACATTGTTAAAATAAATCTTTTTTTATATATTTGTCCATTTTTCATTGGCAATGGAAAAATGATGAAGCTTCCCAGTGTAAACTGACTTTAACTGCAATTTTCTGCTATATTGAACATAAAAATTCATGCAAGAAAACTATCAAATATTTCAAAATTCTGTCAAATAAATTTAGATGATACATTTTTTTAATTACCGCAAGTTACCACTTACCACAAAACTAAGCCGTATAAACAAGGATTATTGTAACTGGCTGCAATGCTAATTAATTATCCAAATTTTTGCATCAGAAAACAACTTTCCACAAAAGAGCATAGAATCATCAGACTGTTGCTAAAAAAACTAGAAATCTTTTTCTTCATTTCTTTTAATATCGTTAAATTTATTGTAACATTATGGGGAAATTATTATACCCTAGCGGTCACCCGACGCGTTGCTGCCATGAATGGAATAATTTTGAAAATGTTTGAAATTTCATTTAGCTAAGTTGTTTAATTACGGATGATAGAATGATATTTATTTTATTTTCAACAATGAGTACAATCAAATTAAATTTTATAATATATCAAGAAGAAGTACAAATAATAAGTATTCTTTTTTTCTTTACTTTTCATATAATGATTATACTAAGCCTATAATCTTCGCAGAGGTTCAAGCAACCATTTAGCAATGTTTTATCTCAAGTGGTACTGCAGCATATAAAATAAGAACACACAAAAATTCATTTTTATATATTAGATATCCATAGCATAAAACATTTTTATATAGTTGAAAAGATAATTTTTAATCAAGATAAAAATGAAGATAGTGAAAAATTATTATCACTGTAATATTATCAGAAGTTACCGCAAAAAAAAAATGGATTAAAATTTAAATCCCCCCCAGGATTGGTCTCCCCAAAACTTTCTTGCAAAATCTGTAATACATTTGCTACCTCCGAAAAGAACTTGCATGGCATTTGCGTACAACAATTGCAAAATATTAACTTTTAACTTGGATTTAGCATTTCTACTGAATCTATTGTCTCCTTGATAAGTTATTTGGAGATTAATCCGTGATAAATAGATGCGGTTAGGATCCTGATTTTTTTTTAATTTTAGATAATTGTACTATGCCTATAACCATCTCTTAGGTGTAAGCAATAAGTTTCATTGTAATCTGTTGATTGGCCGGCAGCGCATAAGGTACGAAAAAACAAAAATTAATTTTTATATATTAAATAATATTTAGCCTTTCTATAATTTCGTTGAGTTCGGCACATTCTGTTTGCAGAAACGAGTTTATTTTTCCATATATACATAGGTTGCAACCATCCGAATTTCTAGTGGTATTTAAGGAATCTTCCATGTTCTAATATAATTTGCACTATCATCAGGTGAAATATTCTTTCTATAATTTTCGGTTCTGACATGAATTCATATGTTATGCTTTCTTTGCTCGACATCATCTATCTATACTGAAGCTGCTCAGTCATCTCTCTTCTGATTTTCTACTTTAACAGTTGTAATGATTTTTGGAATACAATATCCAATCCGTCTTTCTGTTCAGTTGTTCTTGCATATTCATTTGCTTTTTCATTTCCATACATTCCGACTTGAGCCTTAATTCAATTCAATTCAATTTAATTTACTCCCTTTGCTGTCTTCCTCAAGTTTTCTTTGATCTTCCTGATTTCTTTATTTTTCATGTTCAGAAAGTGCATTCTAATGGCAAATTTTATTCATTCTTGATTTACCATATATGGAAGAGAGAGAGCATAAACTCAATTTTCTAGTTTGAAGACATGCTTACTAAAACACTGAACGAAATGATACTTAATTTCGTAACAGACTGGATTTCTTAATAAATTGCGACAAAAAAAGTAATGCAATAATGGGTAAACAAAGGAAATCAGCACTATGAACTAGTGTACATGAGCCAGTGAATCTTAATATTAATTATTAAAAAAATATTTTCTTAAACTTTATACTCTATGAAGCTTTGTTGAAATTCGAACTTTAATGAAATTTTGTTTAATCTATTTTCCTTGTCTACATTGCAAATGTTGATTCTTTTCGCATTCTAAAATGCCTACATAAATGTTTCATTCCATTTACTTGTTTGATCTCTAAATTCCTTCAAAAAATTTAACTCAGTATATATGTAGGTAAACTTATATATGAAGGACTCAACCTATCTGGGAAATATGTGAAAACACAATATTAGTCCTGTTTTCCTTTTCTACGTTATCTGTCACTCTCTCTACTTACTTTTTGTATAAATGGAAACAAATATTGAAAAATGCCTATCTATTTCAGGCATTGCGCCTTCCATTATTGGAGTTCAGTTTTGTAATTCCAAATTTATATTACGTTTGTTTAATTTTTTTAGGATAGTTTTATATGTTTGCTAATACAAGCGATGCATGTTTATGTTGCAAAAATGAGTTCAGTTTCCGTTTAATTTCCAGTTCAATTTTAAAATCGATTGGTCGTCTTCATATCTACTAAAAGCTGTCTGTCTTTGTATGTGTGTGTGCGCTCACGTGATATGTGCGTATGTGAGTCATGTGAATGAATATGCATTTGGATTAGTGCTAAACCAGATCGATTACACAGGATACACTTACAGTACACTCAGAGGACGAAAATGTATACTCGCAGCAACTTTTTAATAATCAGAATTTTAATTAATTAAAAATTAAAATGAGTTTGACGATTTTCCGTGATAATTTCCTATAATACTATTTCACAAAAATAAATTTTGCACAGCTAAAAAATTTTACAAATGTAACTTAGAGCAGTTATATTAATTGTTCACATTTCTCAGTTAATTTTTTTCCTTACTTTTCAACAATTATACATTACATATATACTTTTATAATTATGCATTATATACTTATTAATAAAAAATGTCCATTTATTATACAGATTATTGCTTTGAATTCAAACCGTCTTTATTATTTTAAAAATATTTAATTGCAAGATATTCTCCCATTGTAGAAATCTTAGATGAGAAAATTCTGTTTAATACCTGTGTAGTTTACAAGACGATTAAAAAGTGTTTACGTAATACTACGAATTCTCGTAGAAAGATGAAACGTATCTTTGCGTTTTTAACATCGCTATGATGACATGGGTTTGGTCCATTAGAAAGATTCATGTACGCAATGAACAGAGCATGTGAAATACATTTAAAAAATAGCATGGCTTTTGTTCAGAAACAGCAAAGTTAAGTAAAATTTTGTGACAACGGTAATATATATTTATATTTGAAAAAAAGACATCTATCAGTTATCTTGAATCAGTCACTTTTTGTTTTGGGGTTTTATTGAAATTTGTAATAAGTGAAGAAAAGTAAAAATAAAACTAGCATTGTTATTTAAAAAGGTTTCTTTCATTCGTCCATTGAATAAAATAAAATAAACGTAAAGAATTTTCAAACATCTTTATTGATGTCAGGTAATTCGGAAGAATCTAAGCTGTTTAGCTGAACTTATATACAGCCAATATCTTCTCCCCAACAGCTGGTTCCCATAAGTGGTAACGTTGCATGCAGAATGTGACGTTAAGCCATCGCGAAAGTAAACATGCAATGAATTGTTTATATAATTCTATATTGAATGAAATGTGCAATTGTGTTTTTCATGTGACTGCGATATCATGTAAATCGGTTCTGCTTGGAATCATGGCAACCTTTATGAAATAACATCTGTACTAACAAAAAATTAGAAATACTTGACGCAGCCATATACTAAACATAGATTACTGAGACAGTCATTAAATCTGTTATTTGCACTGTCATCTGTTTTTTTTTTTTTTTTTTCATGAAGTTCAACAATACATAAATTTGTCATTTCTGCAGACGTTTCCTGATTAAATTGCGACTTGTTTCTTTTCAGAGTTTTATGCTGGGGTGTAATTTTTGGCTCATGGCCAATTTCCGAGAAATGCATGTGGTGATTTAATCATTTATGCTTTCTTTATGTGGATGATAAAGAGATTGTTTTTGAATCAGCATTTAATTATGTTGATGCAATATTCTTGTAGTAAAATAAATGAGAAAATAATTACCTCTTAACTGTATTGTTTTTCTCCGTTATATAATTAGATGTCATCATGTGTTTTGGAAAATATGAAAAAATAGTTGTATTGTTTCAGTTAAGAATTCATGGAATACTTAATGTTTGTAAATGACTTGACCTTGTTGGATTAAACTAAAACACCTTGTAAAATTTTTATTTTAGTTTTCGATTTTCGTTATTCAAATTCGGAAATAGGTCAGGCAACTGCAATTAAGAGACAGAAATCAGACTGGTGTACCCTTTAATTTAACAGAAAATATTTTTTTTATCTATTGTTTATATTTTCAACATCAAAATACGTTTTTTTTTTCTATAATTACAATCATTTTCATGTGACGGAGATTTCTAAAAAGATTTCTATAAAGCTTTGTTTCCATAATTTTTTATTAAAGTGAAATATATACATTATTTTTATTCAGCATTATAATAAAAAATTCATTTAACGAAACAGAAATCTATTTTACCGAAATCTATGAATTAAATCAGAAGTTTCAAAAGAACTCTGAATAAATACTATTGAAAATACTATTTAGGCTATTTGATGTCTTATATGTATTACGTATAAGTTACCTTATCTACATTTGGGTTTTTAAAGCATTCATATTTGTCTTAAACAGAAAAATCCTGTATCAATTAATTTCCAAATTTATTTCTAAGATAGATCAAGTATTTCAAATGCTGCATATAGTAATAGGATGATTAAATGTCCTTATTCGTTACTTATGCAATTCGTTTTTCGTCAAAGTTAACCGTCAAGCTTATAAATTAGAAGAACCCACAAAAGTCTTAATATTGCTTTTTTTATATATATAATCTGGTCAAATATCATTCATAGAAAAAAACAGCTACTAGCTTTTTAATGGCTTCCATGATTAAATATAAAAACGATTACTGGACGAAAACTTTTGCAGAATTCCCATTTAATGATTCTGAGTTCTTGAAAACATGGACTGGGAAATGGATTACTTTTAAAAGGAAAATTTTAACCCACTTTATACTTTTTCAATTATTCACACTATCCTTATATATATTTATTTATATACCTTGTTCAAATTTTCTATCGTTCATAAAATACTTTTTATTCATTCATTCAAGTTTAAATACATTTTTTTAAACTTGTAGTGGATGACACTTGGTGTTAATACAATTTTTTCAAAAATTAATTCAATAATTGAATTTAATTAGTTTTTAATACTTTAAATAGAGTTTTAGTAATTTAATGATGAAAATTGAAATCATCAGGCATTACAGCTGAAACGACAAAATTCAAGGATTTCAGTATTTTTCACGTGAAGATTAAGAATAAGAGCTCAATTCTTGCGAAAATCAATAATTTTTTTTATATTTAATAAAAAGTAACTGAAATAAAATTGTTTACCTAAGTAAGAATTGAATTTAAAGAATTTTATTACTTTTTAATACTTTTTTTAAGTAAAACTAAAATTTAGACAATAAAAATAGGCGAGTCCAATTAATGTAAGTAAACAAATGCTTTGCGATTAACAATTTCATCCGAAATCATTAAATTTATTATTATTATCATTAGATTAAAAAAATTAGTTAATTAATTATTACATTTTTATTTTATCTAAAATTTATTTGCTTATTTTTAAAATTTATTTGCTTATTAACATACTAGATTAAAATTATCAAATATTTTCAAAAATCATTTTTGCGAATTATACAAGGGCAGTTTGAAAAGAAAATTGAATCCGTTATTAACGCTGAAACTTGAGAGAATGGCATCCATTAAAATTAAGAAAATTCAACAAAAGTAGTTTTATCTTTAAATAATATATTTAACTTTTCTTTCCAAAGCGATTCAATTTTTATTGACAAAAAGATGTCATTGTCATCAAAATTTTACATCTTAATTTTTCCTGAAAACTTCCACAATTTAATCCGATATACAATAAGATTAAAACGATCAACATTTTTCTGCCAGTGATGAAAATTAAAACACCTGCTGCCAATCGTCGCTTTTTATAAAAATGTAATGGATTATATGTATTAAATTTTTAATATCAATATCGTTTGCTTTATAGCCATACCCAGTTTCTTTTAAAAGTTGTTATCGCGTTTAATTTCTGTGATTTTTTTCCGTACTCATAATATTTTGTTTTTATTTTATCATGAATTAAAAGTAGGAAGCAAGATAGATTAATTTATAAAATATGTTGAACAATATAGATTTTCCTCATAAGGTAATATATGCATTATTTATGAATGAAATAATATACGCAACTAGAATAGCGGACAAATAACATAGACTAATATCGAAAACGATTTCTGTTACTTTATGGGAAGTAAATAAATAAAATGAAAACTAACTGCAGAAGTCAGAACTATAGACAAATTATTTTTAATTTCAACAAATTATTTCGTAATTTCTTTTGTTGTTTTCTAGATATTGATAAATTTTTAAAGAGGATTTCACGCCAGGTTGTATATTTTGTTTTCTATTATTTAAAAAACTGAAATTTAACACTAATTTATTGCTATTTAATTAAGGATGATTATTAGTTATGATGATTAAATTAAGGATAAGTTATCAGCATGACCAAATGTACAGAGCTCTAAATTTTGGATTTAAAAAAATTAAACATTTCATTTTTTTTTCTTTTCTTTTCTTTTATTTATTATTTTTTTGAATGGAAGGATTACTTGGAACTTTAAAATAATAATGCGATGGAAAAGAACATAAAAATGTTTTTTAATACACAAATTACTTTAGATACCTTATAAACTTACCAACAGAAAATTGGTTTGTAAGAACAATTTGCAAAAATAAATAAATAAATAAATAAAAATAAAATAACAAATATGTATAGAAATTCTTTTCTTATGGGACGTTTTCCTCTTCTCGTCCTTATTAGAATGTGCCACCCTATAAATATTGGTTGTGTTTGTTACTCCAAAATGCGATTATTATTAAAATTATCTGATATGAAAAATTAGGGTATAAATTCGGGGAAAAAGAAAAAAAAACGAGATTTATACATGCAGATTATGCCTGAAAAATGCATATGTATTCATCTTCAAAAGTTATTACATAATAAAGGTAGGAAGGAATAAAGAAATAATAAAGAAGTATGTATGTCGTGAAATATTAGTATGAAATGTCGGATTCTCTTTACATGCGGACGTTTGTCTCCCTGTTTTCGTTATACTTTTGTCTTTGGCATAACCTCATTCATAGTCGTATTGTCCATTGCCAGAGACTCATTTCAGCAAAATAGGTTTTCTCGAAGGTCTTCCCTTTTGTTATTTCTTTTGAGTTTATTGCCGATATGAATTCTGCCGACATTCGCGTCATTTTCTTATATGAGTACAAACTTGGTAATAGTGCTGCAAAAGCAAAAGTTTGGGGAGAATACGGTTAACGATCGGAAAGTGCAGCGTTGGTTCGAAAAATTTCGGACTGGCGATTTTTCACTGCAAAATGAGCCGCGCGGAAGACCCAAAACGTCTATGAAGAATGATGACCTGAAGGCTCTAGTGGAAGCGGATCCAGCCGTATCCACGAGGGAACTTGCTATCAGGATGAAAGTTGACCATACAACGATATTGAGACACCTTTCTGAGATTGGCAAGGTTAAGAAGATGGACAAGTGGGTACCGCACGCACTGACAGTGCGAAATAAGCTGGAACGAACTGGAATATGAAGTTTTGCAGCATCCACCCTATTCACCGGATCTCTCGCCGACCGATTTTCATTTTTTCAAGCATTTAGAGCTGTTTTTAAGGGGCAAACACTATGAAAATGAAGACAGTCTAAAAAACTCGATATCAGAGTTTATTAATTCTAAAGACCAAAATTTTTTTAAGACAGGCATCTACGCTTTAAAATCTCGTTGGGAGAAGTGTATTGAAGCGAATGGAGCATACTTTGATTGAATAAACAGCTTTTGAAGAAAGATATGCAGTTTTATACAATCACTTAAGAATCCGACATTTCATACGCACCAACCTAATATAAGGAAGTGCTCGTGAAATATAAGGAACTGACCTATTGATTTAGAGTACCAATTTGCAATACATACTGAAATACATACTGTGTATCCAAATACATACTGAAACATAATTTTTGAAATTTTATTTGTTTGAAGACTAAGCAAAATGTTGGTTGATTTTCATTAAAATTTCTTAAATTATTATGTTTTAAATTTCATTTTTTCAATATCTTACTTTCAAAGGTTTTCTTATAATACCAATTAATTTAATCTAAGAATATTTTTTAAAAAAAATTAGAATAATTTTTTAAAAAAATATTTTTTTTATTAATAAACTTTATTGTTGCACCGATATTCAAATCCTCTTCATTGTTGTTGCTTATCACCTCTGGATTGATAAGCAACCAAGTCCAAGAGGTTTCGGAACGAGGGATGCAGCAGCTTCTGAAGGTAAAGACCCTTGAGCACCCGAAGGCAGAAGTCTGACTTATCTTATAGGAAGATGACTCACACACTCGCTTGAAGAAGACCTTTTTATAGAGGTGAAGGAGCTCTTTCAAACACTTCGTAGGTCACAGGTTAAAGAATAACCATGCACGAATCAGGACCTTAAAATGGGACGCTCAGATCAACAGGGAAGACGGTCTACCCCTAAGCCAAGACGTCAGCTCTTCCTTATTTTTCTAACAAATATCCTCATGGTGTGATTTTCCAGCTTATTTGAAATTATCTTGCAATTTAATTGAAAGGTAGTTCTGTTTAGTACAGTGCAGTTAAAGTATCCGACCACGTTAAATAATCATTATCAACCACATTGGCGATTTTTTTTAAAAAAATTCTTATTATTTCTTATAATTCAGACCTTTTGCTCCCCAAAACAGTTTATCTAAGAGAAGGTAGGCCTGATCTATTATTCAGGATCACATATTTTTCAGCTGAAATTTGTCTTTAGCTTCAATTTTCTTAAAACTTTAATGTTCATAAAAATTCTCCACCGTTAACATGATATCTCAGAAATTAATCGATGTATTTTCATAAAGACTTCAGAGTATATCTATACTTATAATAAAGCTCAATGTGTGTGTGTGTGTGTGTGTGTTGGCGCTCTACAGGCCAGACCGTTGGACCTACAGCTACCAAATTTGGTACATGTATACCTTGGAGGTCCGGAATGTGCACCTCGGAGCCCCTTTTTCGAATTTTTAATTAGAATTTGAATTAATTAAAATTTAAGCGAAATTTTGACGTTTTTCCGCTATAACTTCCGAAATTATTATCGGACAAACATGATTTTAACATCAATTTAAAGATTAAAAAATTAGCTTTCTAACGGTATCAATTTTTTAATTTATAATGTAAGCTTCTATTTTTAACGAATTTTTAAAGAAATATTTTAACCATGTTTTTATCACGTGACTGGATAAAATAAAAGAATGCCGGAAGTTCAAATAAAAAAATTTTCATCGCAAAATAAATCTACAGAAATGCAACTTTTAAGCACGTGACTGGATAAAATAATATAAATATAAAATGTGATATTTTCTTTAAAAAATAAATGCAAAGCAAAGGTCTCTACAATCGTTTGCAATATCTATATCATTAACTCAATAAATCTTCTTTATTTACGGTAAACCTGATTGAATTTAGACAGGATACGCATTGAAGTCCCGACTCAATGGCATATTTATGTAATCGTTTGCAATATCTGTATCATTAATTTAATACTTTTTTTCCCTTTCTCGCTTTCTTTAAAAAAACATATTTAATATTTTGGCAACATCACCGATTTTTTTTAATTTTTTGGAAGCATAATCGATGGTTAAAACTAACTGATTTATAAAATTAAAGAATATTATTAGGAAAAGGTGTACTTTTAGAACTTTCCGTCCATCATCTTAAAGAAAATATTAATTTCAGGTCAATCAATGCCCGGAATTACTTCAAGGCTAATGAATATGTGATTTAATTGAAAATTTTAGAACGCTTTACTCATGGCGAACCAGCTGGTCGCCAAAGGCGACTAGTATTAAATAATACGCGCAATGAAATGGACCAAAAGTTTCATTGTTAGTCGAATACTTTTTCATTTATAGGTGTTTCTAGAAAAATTAAGATGGGAATTTATGAAAAAAATGCATATATGCACACATTTATATCCGTAACTTCTTTGAATCTCAAGCTTTTTCTTAGATTTCGGTTCAATTCATTCCTTATCGAATTCTGTAACTCCTGTACAAAGAAAAGTAGGATTACTGCATTACCATTTTGTGTAGTGTTAACCGTTTTGGTTTAATTTCATTAAAATCTACAAAACATTTTAACATTTCTTAAAATATATTATATTTTCAAAACAAAATTTTTGTTTATAGCATTCATTGTTGACAATACATCTAAAAACCATAAATAGTTTCTAAAAAATGCAAATTTTTCCTTTGTACGTAGTCGGATACCTTAAATTATTATACAAATAAAAACGTTATTGCCTCAAAAGCTAGCAGATAGAATAAGAGGACATTTGCATTTATAATACAGCTATGGTGTCATGAATTTCACCTCATTACGATGGCTTATTCAATTCCTACTATTACCTTTTAATTCACATTATCCCTATATATATATATATAACTTGTTCAAATTTTCAATCGTTGATAAAATACTTTTTATTCATTAACTCAAATTCAAATGCATTTAATTAAATCACTGAAAGTAATCAAAAGTTTACAATGATATTTTTGACGTCTATAATTTTTTTTTTACTTTTTAATAAAGTAATTATTACTTAATTTAACTCAAAAAATTCAAAAATAAAAATTCTTAGTTTAAAAATTAATGTGAATGTATATTTTTTATTCAATTCCTATTATTAGTTCACATTTTGCCTTTATATATATATATATATATATATATATATATATCTTGTTAAAATTTTCAGTCGTTAATTAGATGTACATTCTTTTGAATCAAAAGAAATTAATTTTGTTTTGTCCTATAATATTTTACTATAAATATTTCATTTCGTTAAAGCATTGTTTCATTTTTAAATTTCTAGTATTAGTCCACACTCTCCTTTTATATATTTATTTATATATCTTGTTCAAATTTTCAAGCGCTAATAAAATACGTTTTATTCATCCACTCAAATTCAAATACATTGTTTAAACTTGTAGTGGATGACACATTATGTAAATAAAGTTTTTGGCGTATGTGTTGGTGGAATTGTGCCAATACGTAGGTTGAATTCCGCCAAGGATCGAACCTGCGATGTTCGGATTTGAAGTTCGGTAACTTATCCACTATACAAAAATGGCCACCAATTTTTAGTGGTAGTTACTGGGTTATTAAGATTTCACCACAATACTCCCCTACCAGTGAGTTCGCTAGAGCGACGAACGATTTTATTGCGCCAAGCGTTATGGCTAGTTATGGCTTTGCGTTAGTGCGTCAAGTGAGTCTGACGGCTTTGTGTTGCTGCGTCAAGTGAGTCTGACGACTTTGCGTTGCTGATGGAGAGATGGCGCCAAGAGAGATGTTGAAAATTCATCACGTCCAAGGTCATCAATTTGGTGAAGGTGTGTTGGCTGAATTGCGCCAATACGTAGATTGAATTCCGCCAAGGACCGAACCTGCGATGTTCGGGTTTGAAAGCCAGTAACTTATCCACTATGCAAAAATGACCACTTAACATTGATGGCCATTTTTGTATAGTGGATAAGTTACCGGACTTCAAACCCGAACATCACAGGTTCGATCCTTGGCGGAATTCAACCTACGTATTGGCACAATTTCGCCAACACCTAAGCCAAAAGTTCTTTTAAAATATCAATTCATTCATTAACTTCTAATACTTTAAATAGAGTTTTAGCTGTTTTTAATGAAAATTGAAATCAATGGACAACGGCTCAATCGGCAAAATGTATCAGTATTTCAGTATTTTTTTTTTTTTACTTGAAGCTTAAGAATCCCAGCTCAGTTCATACGAAAAAAATATCTTTTTTTTTGACAATCAATAATTCTTTTTTGATAATTATTTAATAAAAAGTAACTGAAGTAAAAAATGTCTTTGTTGACCTAAGTAGAAATTGAATTTTAAAGAAATTTGTATAACTAGTTTTTATAATTGTTTAATGGCAATTTAAACAACATTTCTTTAATTTTTGACTCAATTTTATATTAAGACGTCTTTCTTGGGAGAATCTTTAGTATCAAGTTGAATATAAAGTGTTTAATTAAAACTTTAAAAAAGCAATCAGATAATTGCGAAAAGCGGCTAATAATAAAAAGGCCAATAAATCAATAAAATTTCCTTTTTTAAATGCAAATGAAGTCTGAATTCATGCTTTATATAAATTCAAACAGTATTTATTCCTTTTGAACAATTGCTATTTTCCATTTCAAACAGTCTTTTGCAAACCTTAATAACAATTAATTTCAAATTTATTATGTTCAAATTTCAATCGTTAATAAAATACTTTTGGTTCATCAAGTTTAAATACATTTTTTTAAATTTGTGATGGATGACACTTAGTGTTAATGCATTTTTTCATTGATTCAGGAATTAAATTAAAATAATTTTAATGCTTTACATACAGTTTTAGCGAGTTGTAATGCAAAATGAAATCAACAGACAGCAGTTTAATCCGTAAAATGGAAGGATTTCAGTATTTTTCAAGTGAAGCTGGAGAATCTTAAATGTTATAATAACAAAGTGGGCATTAAGAGTTAGTTATGAAATAGAATGAATTTTTAATGAGAATGAATTTTTATGAGAATATATTTCTTTTTATGAATTTTTAATTTAGAAATTTTAATTAATTACATAATAAAAAAGTGGTTAGTTTTCATTATATACATAATGACATGGAAATCTTTCATGTCATATTAAATTTGCTTTAAGTTTAAATAAATTAAAAGAAGAAATAAATCGCATTTAATAAAGGAAATAGAATAGGAAATTTGAAAAAAAAAATCATTAAATTGCTTTTGAAGAGAAAAACCAATTGTGAAAGAGTGAATAAAAACAATTTTTTTTTTTTTTTTACAATTAAAGATTAAATTCCCTAATTAATAGTTAAATTTTTACATGTTACGGCAAAATGAGCTCATTACAAACAAAATATTAATAATCCATAATTTAAAGAAATAATTAGGAAATAGTTTTGCTTTTATGTAAATTTTATTATAAAATATGAATACTAGTTTTTTAGAATCTCAAGTGAAGAAGATTTTCAATGCAATTTATTTAAAAAAACACAAATAATGATCTAAAATGAATTGTTGTGTAAGAAAGTAATTTGATATGTCGAAACCACAATCTTTTTTATATTTGATTTTGCCTCCAAGAGACATTAAATAACAGAAATCTGAGAAAAGTAAGCTCTGGAAATTAATTAGGGAAGCTTTAGAAAATGATAATTTATGTTCTGTATAATGCCCAAACGATGCTTAGTTTCATTAGAAAATATTTTATTTTCTGCAGCCGGACTGTTACGCAAGTTTTTGTTAAAAATGTGACGGTTTATTTTAAATATATTTAATTAATTTTAAGGAAATATATATTTTTAAATTTGACTTTTGGTTCTAAGAATTAATTATTAGACGTTAAAATCAATATCTAAATATTAACTAATTCCTCTCACACTAAGTTATCTTTTATTTGCTACCATTTTAATTTTTAGAAAACTTTCTGTTAAAATACTATAAGATCTAGCTATAAATTGAAATTTTTAAAATTATTATAATAATTCTATGACTTCAATTAAAAAAATATTCATCTGTATTTAAATATTTTAAACAAGTTCAAATAGAAATGAAATTTGAAATTTACTCCAAGTATAAAAATCTCTAAGCAGCAAACATTATTCGTTTCAGAAATTTAAAAATTTCATTTCAGAAAATATTCATTTATATATCAAAACTATATGAAAGTCCAAACAAAACTGAAATTTGATTTTTACTCTAACTAAAAAACACTAATCGGCAAAAATTATTGCTAATTAATAACCCCTTTTATAAAGAAGAAGAGTTTCAAATCCTAATGTTGCATCACAAAGAATTTTTTATAACTTCAAGAACCTGTCACAACCAGCGAATGAAGAATTATCGGCATAGAACTTGATGTAAATGCTCTATTGAACAAAAATGATATGGCTGCAAATCTTGAGGATAAAATACGGTTTTGATTTTTCAATACCGTTTAGAAGTTTGAAGACAAATGCAATGAGAAATTTACTTTAATTGTAAAAGCTGTAGCAATAAATAATTCCTTTTATAAAGAAGCGTTTCGAATCTTAACGTTGCACTGAAATAAGAAATTTTAACTAACTTCAAGAATCTGTCGCAATCAGCGAGTATTGAATTCTCGGAACAGAACTTAATGTAAATCCTTTATTGAACTAAACCGATATGGTTGCAAATTTTGTGGATATAGTAAAATTTGGATATTTCAGTACCATATAGAAGTCTAAAGAGAAATAAAATTAGAAATTTAATCCAAGTAAAAGCATACTAAGCCGTAAAAAAATTGCTGATGAATAATTCCTTTAATACAGAATGAGTGTTACAAATCGTATTACATTGTGCAAAGAGATTTAACTAACTTCAAGAATTTGTCACAATCAACGAAAATTGAATTTTCTGCTCAGAATTTGGATTGAAATCCGCTTTAGAACAAAACTGAAAGCTATTGGTAAGATACTTAGGCTGAAACAGGAATTGGATTTGAAAGAAGAAAATTATAGAAAATTGAAAGAATTCTCATTTATTACGTGCGCTTCTCCATTCACTCTAATCTGAACTTGGAGGAATAAAATGTTAGGTGATTGAAGTCAATTTGATTTAGAGCATTCAAGTGCAAAAATGTCGCGCAATCTCCCCTTGAATGCAAAAGACATTGAATTCTTTGCCATACCATTCGGTGCTGGAAGATGCGAACTAACTTCAAGTATCCGTCGCAATCAGTGAGCATTGTGAACGTATAACTGGATTTGATTTTCATTCAAACCATTTTTTTTTCATTTAGAATATTTTAGAAAGAGCTGCTTTAACTTTTTTCAAATGCGAAGCATTTTCATTGGGAAAAAAATTGATTCGTCCTAAAGTCATCCTTTTAAAAGCCAGGTGATGAATTCTACACACGTCGAACGTAATGCAAAGGGTTGTAATGGTAAATAATACATTTTGTAAAGAATCATAATAAAGCGATTAAGATTTTCTTTTTATTAATAAAAATTATATATAAGAATTACATATACATATTTATAAAATTACATATCATGCATAAATATTACATTTAGTACATAAAAATCGCTTACATTACATAAAAGTACTTAAAAATCCCCCATATTACAATATTGCATAGAAATAAAAGAAATACAACAAAAATTACATTAGTTATTAACACAATTAATTAATTAATTGTGTTAATAACTAATGTAATTAATTAATTAATTACACAATACTACAAAAATTGCATTGGTACACAAAAATACATGAAAATAGTAAAGAAAAATACAGAATTATTACCTACATAAATATCGCCAAAATGAAGTTTTGGAATGACACATATGCATGCCGAACGTATTTTCGTAGTTAAATGCACTGTTTTATTTTTCCTTATATATTATATTTTAAGGTAAAAGTGATTTGTCAGGTAATAAAATATATACACATACTTATTCCTAATTACCTCATTGTTTACTATGAACAAAGTCATTATTTTTTATTACGAATTATTAATAATAATTACGCATAATCACCAATTTATTACATTTACCGTAACTTATATATAAATAAAGTGATACATTTTGCCATTCGTAGTGAATTAAACATTTTAAATAATTGCAAAAGACTTATTTTTGAGTCTATCTACATTAAAATCTATTTTATTACCAACATTTTAAATGTTTTAATTATTTATAAAATGCTTGTAACGAATAGTCAAAACTTTTTACAAGCATTTACGATCAAAGTCTGAAATTAAGCGATAGTTTCCTTTTTTTTTCTTCAATTCCTACTATTTGTTCACACTCCATCTAAATTAATATATTACGTTCAAATTTCAATCGATAATAAAATACTTTTGATTTATAAAGTTCAAACACATTTTTTTAACTTGTAGTGTAAGACGCTTGATGTTAATACAAATTTTTCAAGTATTAAATCATGAATTAAATGAAACTAATTTTTAATGCTTTAAATACAGTTTTAGCAGTCTGTCATGCAAATCGAAATCAACAGACAGCAGTTCAATTGATAAAATGCAAGGACTTCAATATTTTTCATGTGAAGCTGAAGAATGCGAGTTCAATTCTTGCGAGAATCAATATTTTTGAGATAAAATAGTTAATTTTATTTTTTAATGGGAGAAAAAATTCTCTTGTATAAGATATTTAGCAGAATGTAAATTTAGGAATAAATACCGTCAGTGGCGAAGCGTATAGATTGCTGGAAAAAAACTTAAATCCTTTGGCCTCTTAATATTGTGATTAATTCATGTTTATTATACATAATTATTATATATATGTTAATAATACATATTTATATTCATTGTAATTATTTGACAAAAAGGAACTAAACTAATTTTCTTTGTTGAACTAAGCAGAAATTGACTCTAAAATTTTCTTTATATTACTTGTTTTCTCCCTCATCAATATTTAAAAGTGGCGATTCTAATTTGCCGTTTGACTATAATCAATTACAATATCTTCCTTTTTCAGAAATTAATATTCCTGCATTCATATATCAAATACGGCACACAAATTATTTGTAAACTCATTGTGCATTTTGTATGAAGAGAGAGCAAGATTTTCGATTCTTCTCCCTGGTATATTTGAGTAATGTTGAATCTTTTTTTTTTTCTACTCTCAAAAGTTCTGCATAATCTGAGCTAATCACGAAGAGGAGGGAGAAAAGCGCAAATTCCACGAAAATAAAAGTAAAAAAAAAATATGTTTGAGCTCACCATTCGACTCCCTATAGTAAAGCCAGAAAACAAATGTACTTTGAATAAGTGTTTAAGTCTTTGATTATCCCGTTCTCATATAAGTGAATATGTATACAGTATTCTGCATTCCTGCATTCATTCATATATCAAATACGGCACACAAATTATTTGTAAACTCATGATGCATTTTTGTATGAAGAGCGAGTAAGATTTTCGATTCTTCTTTCTGACATATTTGGGTAATGTTGCATCTTTTTTTTTTTTTTCTTTTCTCAAAAGTTTTGCATAATCTGAACAAATCACGAAGAGTGGGAAAAAGCGCATTCTGTGAATTCTGTGAACGTGACAGTAAAAAAATATATATAATATGTGTGCACCATTCGATTCCCTATAGTAAAGCCAGAAAAAAAATGTACTTAGTTTTTAAGTCTTTGATTATCCCGTTACCCTATAAGTGAATATATATGCCGACAGTTGGGCATATTTGATACAAAATGCCCCATCCTGTGGGCATATTTGATACAAAATTTGTTGTTGTTACTTATGGCACTTTACAAGCCTACTGAGAGATATGTCAGTGATTTAAGTCGAGTGAGCATCTCTTATTTTTTTAGTAACGCTAAGAGTACGACATATCTGCTTCATGCGTCACATTAGCTTGCACAACCCATTTTTACAGGGGGGCACATTCACACACTTCACAGATAACACATAAGAGAACACATACCACAAACACAGAGAACACCTAACAACCATGCCTTAGCCTGGACTCGGATCTGGGAAGCCCATCTAACGAAAGATAGGCTATCCCTATGTCAGGATGCCAACATTTAATTTGCTAGTACAATTCTATTAAAATCTATGTAGACAATTTTATCCACATTGTTCCTTTGTTTTTGAATTATTAAGTTCAGATGCACTGTACTGAAAGATAACAATTTATCAGATTTCGTTCAAAATTGGATTTAAAAATTTGTTTATCGATTCATGTACCATATTTCATTTTTTAATTAAGTGAATATGTGATGTTCTCTATTTAAAAATAAACAGATACAAACAAAGAATGATAATTTTTAAAAATATGCTTTTCGCACTCAAAGAAGTTTGAAACTTGAATAATCAATTATCCGTATTTAGAGCTTGTGTAATTTGACAATTGTAATTCTTTCTTTTTGTATATATACATCACATCACTTTTGTATACGAAAAGATAAAAATCATGTATTTATCATCACAGTATGCTATAAGATATGTTGCAGAAAGTTCAACAACATGCTGGGGATATATTGATAATTCTGGTAATGTAATTGGCATATTGGTCATGTGACTTGTAATTATTAAAAATTAAATTATTATAATTTTAAGACTGGTCGAATAAATATTTTTACTACACTAATAGACTAACCTTCTTTTTCAACTGAAAGAATTAATGATTCAAATTGATAAGATGATTTCACAAAATTCAAAGATAAAACGAAGTCTTCATTTTATATAGAAAATAATTTATTTAATATTTTATAGTTTTCATAGCATTTTAAATAACATCTTCAATCCTACCATGTTTCAATTTTTGAATGAAAGGAAATAGTATCCTTGTTACAAGAATAACCAGACTAAAATGTAATGAGCGATATCTCTTTCGCCAACTTCAATCTATAATTTAATATTATTTTTAAAGATCGGTACAGGAATAAATAAATTTTATATTATAAATATAGATTAAAATTCAACCAACTTACACATAAGATAATATTACATTACATAATTATAATAATTTACAATGAAAATAAATGTGATATGTAGTACTTGCATTTATATTCCATGTTTATCTATGTATTCATTAGTAACAGAGAAAATTCATATTTGCCGATTTTATTCATATTCTAAACAAGACTAAAAAATGTTGTCATGTTAAGCAATGCCATGTAGCGTCGTTTCTCGTGAGAAATCGCCTATATGTATTCATCAAATGTTATACAAATTAAGAAACAATAACTTAAATGATATATTGCTAAACAAAATATATTATAAATTATAAATATCGCAAAAAGGAACAAATTGAGATAATTTTAATAGTATAAACTTCAAAATTTCGTGGTAACAAAAAAAATTAAGAAAGTGTAATATAAGCAATTTCATATGGGAAAAACACAGAATAAGACCCAATATATTGTTATATATCCAATGTACTGTAAATTATTATAAATGGAATTATATGAAATACTAAAACAAAATGTATCATAAATAACTTACAAAGTAATAAATTTAGATAAAGAAGATAAATGGTAGATAAAGGAAATGCAATAATACAAGTAAAAATAACAAATAACATAAATTGTGTATGGGAAAAAACTCCGTCGAAAATCTAATAAATATTTGGCAAATGAAATTCAAAATAAACGAAAATGTTAACAGAGTTTAATAATGGGATTCCAATGTAAAGACTCCATATCATTAAAATCGAGTTAAAAGAAAACGATATATGAATATTTGTTGTTAGAGGATAAAGAAAACAATAAACAATGGATAGAATAATAAGTGTAAGATATTAAAAAATGAAAGAAAAACATTTTGAAAACTTGTTGAATAAAGAGTTAAAAGAAACTATTTATGCAGCTGTTTATTACATAATATAAATAAACTTTATCTAACAAGAGATGAATAAATACAACTAAAACTCTAATTTACTTGAAGCGTATCTTTTATTTCATAAAATGTTCACAAAGCGGATTTCGTATGTTTTTTGTACATTCAGAACAAAGCGACTGCAATAAAAAGTTCAGGTAGTATTGATTTTAATGTAAGGAAATTCTACTGAAACATATTTTTTTATAATTTATGCCAGATTTCTGAAAAAATTCCAATGATTTTGAAACGTAAAGCGTAAAAAAGATATGGATAGTAGATATTAATATATCGGCAGATATTTAGCAAGTTTAGGATATCGATAGATTTTGTTTTACAATATTATAAAGTATGAATTTTCTCTTTGTACGTAAAGATGGATTATTGTTTTTAAGTCATTATACAAATTGTATATTGTATTAATAAATGCTGTTGTGTACATTATTATTATATACATTATATATATAAACTATATATATTATTATAAGATTGTTATATACTTTATAAAATTTCGTCGGCCATGAAGAATTTTGGCAGAAGTTCTGTTCGTAAGAAAAAGTTCTCTGTGAACAGTTAAAAGACCAAAAGTTAATTAAAATATAAAATATATTTTATTTGAAAATAAATAAGTTTTCATTGTAAATATCCATCGATAAAAATGACTTTTTTACTATCCTGAAACAACAACAAAAAAATAATAACATTTGCCTTTTGACACATTTTTTTTTTCAAATTTTAATATTTTTTTAATATTTAATTTTATATGCATAATTTAATCTAATATGACTTCCTATGTTTTGTTATCTGTATTAAAATTAAGATAAAAGATTATTTTCTTTGAACATTAATTTAGAAACAAAATTTTTATTTCGTTATGTACACATTTTCTGATTTGCCTACGCAGTAATACGTAAAAGACTGACGCAATAAAATATTTATTTTTCAGTCTTATTAAACAACAGGTCTTATCAGATCTAAAATAAATACATTCCATTAAATATTATTAATTAAATAATTACGAAATGAAATTCCTTGACATCCAATTAGTTAATTTTAACTTCCTTAATTAATTAGTCCCTTAGTTAAGTTAACTTGAATTAATTTTATATTAAATTAAACCATTCTGAAATTTTTAATATATAAGAAATTAATTAACTTATATTTTGACTTCTTTTATTTTTGTCTTTAAAACTGAGTACAAAAGTACGTTGGCTTTATTTAACGATAATCTGGTAAATAGTGTTTATTACAAAAATATATGCTTGATGACTTTAATTTTATTTGATTTGACCTGCAAGAAAAAATTTGACATTTCCAAGGCGAGCATTATTAGTGAACATTTTTTTTATCAGACTCTACCATTTCTGATGAAGAATTCCTTCTACTTCTTTCCTTTCCTAATACGAAAGTACTCTGCACAATGACATGTGAAACCCTTTTAATCAATCGCCATTGAGAGAAAATTGATTTAAACGACGAAAAAAATCAATACTAAATCAGTCGAGCTGGAATAAAAGTTGGATCGATAATCCCTTAAAAAAAAGAAATTTTACCTCCTTTTTTTTACTTTCCTTCGTGAAATGTTTAAAAAGAAAGCATTTTAATAATATTAAAACTCAGTAAAAATGATCTTCCTAAAACGTTTTCGCGTATTTTCAAATATAGATGTTATAAAATTATTGACCTTCGACGAAAATGTGAATCACTTATTTCACACTGACGAATACTAATCACGAAATATTGATGCTGTGAATCTAGCGTTTTTTTTTTTTTTTTTTTCTATATCAGCGTGCCATCTTTCCCTTATTGGCGATTAATAACTGTATGCGATTAATTTCCACCGATAAACGCTGAACCAGAAAATCTATTGTACATTTTGAAGGCATTTTTTAAAAATTAAAATCAATCAGATCACAAAATTCCAATTAATGCCACGAGAACCTGTATAAAATTTTATTTACCAAAATAATCTCGCTTTTGAATTGGAGTGTTTACATACATGCAAAAGTACAGACCAAAAACTGGTCAATCTCATAAAGGATTTAGTTTCAATTTTAATAAAAATCTACATTATAGATTATAAAACTATTGAAAATTTCGCGTTAAATTTAAAAGGCGACCAATAAACTTCGACGATTTTTTTCAACCTATTACGAATTAAAAATTTGAAAGACTTGACTTTATAATTGGCGATACAAAAATAACGTTGTAGATATCAAAATATCTCTACTGTTGGCCAGCAATAGTAGACAATATACTTTCAAACTACAAATGTGGCTACATTAGTTATTAAAATAATTTTTGTGTGAAATTCAAAGATTTACTTTCATGCTGGTTTAGTTTATAAATTCTTACAGGTAATTTTGTAAATAAGAATTATTTGTTTGTTGTGTTGAATGAGTTGTTCTTATTCTACGGAATTCCTTCATAAAATGAAACTAGTATATGTTTGTAATGTTGATTCGTATTTATCTCTTAGCTCGTTATTATTTTATTTAATTGTATGCTAACATACATTAATTAAAATAATTTATAATGCATATAAAAAAATCATATGTTGAATTCTATTAAATATGGTAATGATCAGAATACTTGTATCATTGTTATGAGATAAATAGTAGTTAAAAAGTATTTTCGTGTTTTAGAGCCTATAAAAGCCAATTTCTTCAACCAATTAAAAAACAACAAACTGTCTATAAAACATGGAAGTTAAGACTTCAAATTTTAGGCTACATATTTATATGTAATTGCGCATAGTGAATCAAGACTGATGAAATTTGGCACAAGTTTTACTAGAATTTTACATCGGGAATTGAATTTTACATTAAAAATTTGGGAAACTCTGTCATCGAATTGAATTAAAAACTGTCCTCCTAATTTCAGAAATAAATAAAACATTTCGAGTTATGTATCTGAACTTCCCGAAGTAAATTGCTGTTTCATAAGTTCTTAAACTAAAAGATAACCTATTTTTCATTGCGTTTATCTGCAACAACAAAAGAATGCAATTTGTTATTCGCGCTTGTTATGCACTTAGTAAACAACATGCAATCAATTATTAACTTTCTATGGTGAGAGGTTTGACAGCGATTATTACTCTCATGAATTACTTTTCCTTAAAAAAAATTTCCAATGAATAAAATCAGGATAGTATTGAATTTGAATATTCTATCAATTCAATAAATAGATTTAATTTAAATACTCATTTTTTATCTGTACCATTCTATTCACTTTCAAAAACAGATATAACATTTTCTTGATTTTTAACATTCGCATATCTCTTATCAATGAATACTTACAACCAAAAAAGAAATCATTTAGACAGAAAGGTGACCTTGAATTAAAGAATGATTTATTGGATTAAAAGATTCTCATGGGTGTTTTTATCTTTCACGCCATTTTCACGTTTAAATCTACTAGAAAAACGAAATGTGTTATTTTCGAGTTCAATCTGCTAAGAAAAAAAGAAGGGGGGAGAGGGGAGAAACCTGTTCTGACATATGATGATAAGCGCCCGAGTTTGTAAAATATTCATGATCAGCGAAAAGAGAAGTACTTTTTGATTAATTTAAAATCGATAGTTTTTTTTTTCCTTACAGAACTAGTTTTTATTACTGAGAGAAAAAAAAAGAATGAATGTATGCTAAATTTTTCTTATTATCAAATAAGGATTTTTTCCCCTAAAACTTTTTGATTTCTCTTATTGAATTGAGATATTGAATTTCAGGTATTGATTTTGAAGTTTTTTTTTCCTTTTTTATGTCGAACATGTTTTATTCATGTACGTAAAAGAAAATTTATCCAGAAATTATTTAAAAGGATTCTGCCGCTAATAGTGCCATAATTATTTGATTTATTGTTATCTGTTGCTGCATTTATTGTAATAAATTTTAAGAAATTAGTCACCTTTAGCGACCAGTTTTCTCATCCAAATTATTGAAATTTAAACTGCTTAATGATTAATTCGGAATAGCATTTTCTATAATTTATTTAAAAGGATTCTGCTGCTAATAATGCCATAATTATTTGATTTATTTGATTTTGATTTTGATTTTTTGCTTTTTGAGATATCATACATTCAACATGCTTTGTAACGCATTTCAGAAACTATTAAACATATTTAAAATCGATGTCTTCATGTTCTTTTTTGTGTACCAATATTGCATACAACGCCATTTCACACATGATGGAGAGTTTTTGAACGTTTTGACCTTAAAAGAAATATTCATCATCTACTTTAAGTTATTACTAAATTTGATAACTTTTAATCCAGTTGTTTTCCATTTATAATCATTTCAAATTCGGACGTTAATTATAACCAATCTGTAGTTAGCTGCAAACTAAAAAGTGTACGTATTACGAAATAAAAGCAGAAATGAAAATCTTTTTAACTGGTCGAATAAACTGGTAGCTGCATGCGACTAGTTTTTTTAAATTTATTACAATTAATAATTGGCAAAATTACAAGATTTAATGTTTTCATGAACCAGTTTCAATTTTTTCTTAACCTTTAAAAGCATTGTTAGGCATACATCATCAAATTGAATAAAAAAACTTTATTGAAATTAAGGAAAAATTTGTAAAATAATATTTTGCAACATACAAGTATATTATTAGAAAGATTATTTTTGAATCTTGAGACAATAAGAGGACCAATTTTCTACCATAATGTTTTAAAAGATAGGAACAACAATATCCGAGCATAAAAAATATGAATATCTATCTATCTATTAATATTCTATTTGAAGCTTGGTTCTTGAATTCTTTAATATCTTCTTTCTTCTAAAAGTACTGATTTTTTCGTGATTCGGCACACTCTCCCCAAAACATTTTTAATGAAATTTTTCATCTGTATTCGAAACAGTAATCAGAGCAACAGTAAAATGCGAAAATCAATGAAGTAATCTGAAATTCTTGGGATTTTTTTTTGTTCATATCTGAGTGTTGCCATTCTTCTAACCAGTAATAATAACGATTTCTTTGTAACGACCATTGCTGTGCTTAATACATAAATAACACAAAATTAAATTTGTGCTTTTGCAAACTGAAGCCTTGAAAAGCCATATCAACGCAGTCTGAATTTATAAATACAATAGCCGACTTCGGAGATCACCTTCTCGTCGAAAAGATTTCTCATTTTCTATTATTAAAGGGTTAGGTTAAAATGTAAGCGGTAAAGTTACTTTTTTATAGTTTATTTTAATATTTTCGCAATAACTGAAGCTTAAAATGTGGGCCCTCATTGTAATTATCTACGTCGTATATGCCATAACTGTAGTGGCAAAAGTAACATCTATTTAGAAAAGATATGTGAATAGCATGTGATTCACTTGCCAACCAAAGTGTTAAAATTGTTACAAAAACGCAAGCAATATTCATTTCACTTTGCATATTAATTGTAGATCTAAGGAACTCTTAAAAGATTAGCATTACAATATTTTGTCCCCGAATAACATAGCACTTTTTGAAAAAAAAATGATTCAGGGAAAACAAAGAAAATATGACTTACACCATTATAACTTTAATCCATATACCTCTCTTCTGTTTGAAAACTCCTTAAGAAGTTAACAAATTGAAGAAGGAAACTGGCCTAAAATTAATTTCTGGCAGAAAATAAAGAAGAAAAAAACTTCCTATTTGTTATTTAAAGTTTTGTTACCAATTTTTATATTTAATGCTTTTAAATGAAGGGCTTGCATGATAATTTTCTTTTTTTTTTCTTAGCTAACAAGCTCAGCTACTTATCTTTGCTAAAAATTTATATGAAGACACATAATTTGTGTCCGTTATACGTTTTCTGATGCATAATTGCTTATTTTTTCTTTAAGGTACATTTTAACTTAAACTTTAGTCACTGATAGAAATCGTAGCATAAGAAGAATAAGTCGAATTCAGTGAATATGTCATATTTTGATGTCCTGTTTTGTCCCTGAAAATGATCTGAAGAACCAAATATATTTCAAAATTTTATCGTAGGGGCGATGAATTTATAGATACGACAGAGTCTATTACCATTCGAAAATTAATATCCAATCAGAAAGAAAATGATGAAATATTTTGATATTTATACGCATACATTCGACCTGATTATTGTCAAATATAATCCAAACACATCGGTTTTACAATGTTTCGATTAAATATTTATCGGTATGATTTCTTCAGTTCATAATTTGGCCCTAAAAACTCATTTTAGTATCAAAAAAGGAATATCTTTCTATTTTTCTAAAAACCGAGCATTTAATCTTAAAGTTGGAAGTCAATATCTCATTCATTCAAAGAGTAGTGGAATTTAAATAATAAAACCGTAAATAATTAAACTTTAATTAATGCAATAGCAGTTCAATTTCATTGAAACATTACGAAAAAAATCACAGGTGAATCACTCTATTTTAGGTATCTGATGTTACTTAAATAGTGTTTAACTGTGGGGATATAATGGCGTTATGTCAATAAAAAGCTCACAATTAAAAATCAAATATCTTATAAATAGCATAAAAAACCCTTTTCTCATATAAGATCAAAACCATATATATATATATATATATATATATATATATATATATATATATATATATATATATATATATTTATAAAAAGAAAATTTGTAAAAAAAAAATAGAAGAAGCATGAATATCACTAGCAGTAGAACATACATAACACGACCCGTATAACCATATCATCAAACATCTATTTTTATAATAAAGCTCAATGTGTGTGTGTTGGCGCTCTAAAGGCTAGACCGTTCAACCTACAGCTACCAAATTTGGTATACTTTGGGGGTAAGGAATGTGTACCTAGGAGCCCTTTTTCGAATTTTTAATTAGAATTTGAAATAATTAAAAATGAAGCGACATTTCGACATTTTCCGTTATAACTGTCGAAAATATCTCACAAAAAGGATTTTTACATCGAATTAAAGAAAAAATAAAATACTAGCTTTCTAACGTTATCAGCATTTTAAAACATAACTTAAGTTTTTTATTTTTAACGAACTTATAAAAAAATATTTAAAATATATTTTTTAGCAATATATTTCGGAGAAATCAATAAAATTTAAGCTGCACGAGCACGTTACGAGTGAAAGGAAATCTATTATCTTTTATCAATATGCTGCCATCAGATTGACAAAAACTCATAGGTCAATCAAATTTGATAGCTGAAGATGGAAAGCTTCTTGTATTTATTTGAAAGTTGGAGAGTCAGGAATATTTCGTAGAATATGATTCCTTATAACTAAAAGATGCATAAAATTTAGACTTAATAATTTTTTAATTATGTTTATACACCACAAAAAACAAAATTAACAAATACGAATCATTTAAATCTTTTTGAAAGTAAAACTAAAACATGAATTTTATGATGAATCTATTTTTTGGTGAATATTCTTGAAATATTACATAAATTATTGCAATTATTCAGTAATACACATTTGATTCTCTTTTACTTATATTTAAAAAAACGCTTGATAACGGTAAAAAAAAAGTTTTTTATATCAATTTGCAATTAATCATTTCCAATTTAATTTAAAGTAGAAATCGCGAGAGCTGATCATTTAATTAGAGAAGAATATAGTGCATTACGGGATTAAGACCTTCATAATTATATGACTATCAAAATATGAGCCTAAAAAATAATTTTGATGAAGTAGCTATTAAAAGACAAGTTACATAAAGTATTTAGTTGGCAATCACAAGTCACAATTATTTAATTGGCAATGGCGTTATATAAAGTATTTAACTGATAATTTTAAACACAGTAAGATTCGCAAACCAGCTGATCGCCAAAGGCGGCTAGTAAATTATAAGCAAAAATTTATCAAAGTCTGACAATTTACACTTAGAAAACAAAAATAAATTTTAATAATATTTATCATAATTAATTGAATATTTTAGATTAGTGAGGACGGACCATAAATAATTTAAACAAATAAAATTTTTAAAATCCAAAGTTTCAATAAAACATTGACGAATATGCTAAAAAGAATCTTCATTTTTTTTTTTAAAGTAAAGGAAGACGCCATCAATAACTGCACTAATATACTGTACCGAATAACATGATGATTATAAAAATAATTGTTTTAATCTAAAATAATTTTTTTTTGTCAAAATTAAAGAAACAGTGGAAAAAAAATACTGAATTGCTATCACTCTATGATGTTTGACTTCCAAAATGCCGTGAATTACATCATGCAGCAATTTCAAGTATGCGATAGTATTTTTTAAAATTTTCATGTAGAATTCCAAAATTTTCTTTAGTTTCTAATTGTTATATATATATATATATATATATATATATATATATATATATATATTATATTCCACCATATAGATAAATATACACTCTAATAATATATATGCTGAACATAAAGAATATTAAAAGAAAATATCAGAAGTTAACCTAAGATTTTAATTCCAAATGATGAGAAAAATTAGATTTTTTGTAATTATTTCTGGTTATTTGTCATATTACTTAATTTTATAATTAAATTGATTGACAATAAAAATTCAGTTTGGCACATGATTATCTGGATTCACTTTTTTTTACATAATTTACGTCTAAAGAAATTATAATATATTTCTTTACCTTAATTTATTTCTAAACTGTATACAGACTCGTTTTAAATTAATGCCTAATAATTTAATAATTAATTTTATAATATTGGAATAACAATCGTGATTCCATTAACAGAGGAACCTGCTGTCCACCTTACATACAATATCATATTTTACCTATTATTTCCTATCTATTCTAAATTAAATCTAAAAAGGCAGAACATATAAATAATCCTGAACTTTGAAATAAATTATATAATTCAGGAACTTAATTATATAAATAAATGTATGCACATCCTACAAAAGACAAAATTTTGATAAAGAACATGTAGAAACAATTCGCGGGTTTCCGTGAATCTTTTTGGAATAATTATTTGAAGTGCAATATAAAAATGAAATAAATAATTTTTACTTAAAAAATCTACTTACAGGTCGGGAAAATCCATATTAAAGAGTACATATCCCATTTTTATGCGACTAAAAACGTATAAATTCTTATATTAGAAAATGGCTATCAAAGGGCGACAAATTCCTTCTAGTTTATCGAATAATCTATGAAGTATGAAGTTAATAATACTCCTCCCTATACACCTCATCTGCACTTCTGAAACAATCAATAACATTCTAAATTTTTCAGATGTAATAATAATACGCAATGCATTTAAAATGATTGAGCGCATTATAATCGCACTAAATTAAAGATATCTTTATAATATGAAAGAAAACCAGCTCCTTGGTTCTCAAATTTAAGTTAGATTTATTCTAAATAATAACGGTGGAGATTTTTATGATATGTTTTTTTTATTCAAATTTTCTTCTGTATCTGACTTAAAAATACTGCACTTAAAACGTAAATCTAATCTTTCTAATATAAAGCAAAACTTTATGAAAAAAATAATATAAAGTCTTTTCTAAAACTTCATTAATTTGAATCTGACTTTTTTTTTCTTTTTAGTACTAAAAGCGCAAACCTTTTTTTTAGTATTTATTTTATCATGAATAAAATGATGAGAATAATATGAATAAAATGGTTAAAGAACTAAAAATTGTTAAACTTTCAAACTAATGTTGTAAATAAGGGGATTACACTAAAATATACCATTAAACTGGACAGAGTTCGGAAATCTGAAAGATTAATGTGGACGTAAAGTTACATTACTGATTCTAATAAATCGGTGAAAGTTGAATTAATCAGTGCAGTCAGTGCTTATAAGAATTATTTGTCATTGAATGAAAGAAAACGACATTTCATCTTCAAAAAATTTATTTGAGTAAAAATTATGAAAAATTAACTTACGAATTTAATCAATTTGTTTAAAAAAATTTCATATCTAACATGAATAGTTCATAAAAATTTATAATCTAACCATTCTAACTTGGCAAATTCAATTATTTACTTAAATTATTCAGTATTAAAATAAACAAGTTAATCTGCTTCAAAATTTACCGAAAAAGGTTCTTTTACCCGAAGTTCATTCCAAAACCCTACCACCCTCCGTTCCCACTCCATAGAACAAGACAAATCACTCGCACGCGTCCACTGGTCTCTCGCTGCGAGCACTAAAAAAATAATCAACTCATAAAAGTCGCCTTTCACCACCGCAGGAGGGCGCCACGGGTGGCGGAGATGCTACCAATGCCTTTCCTTGCAGCCTTTGTATGTCACAGAATGCCGCCGATCGCTGCAGGCGACTCGGTCTCTTAACTCCCGGTTGCAGAACCCCTCATCCAGTATCGTTCTCTATCTGCTCCGAAAGCCAGGGTTTCTCTCAGGTGAGTCCTTCATCCCATCTTTCTCTTAGAAACTAGCAAATATCGTTAGGTTCTGTCCCATCTGAACTGAACCGTAAAGAAAGACATTTAAAAGTCAAATTTTATTCTTGTGTTAAAAGATATTTTTAGAACTAAAGTTTTTTGGGGAAGGTAACAACACGTGGTAAAGAGCTGAGGGTAGGTTTTGTTATGAATTCTGAAAGGTGTTGTATGAAAATAAATTAACATCTTAAGGATATGCATATAAGGATAAGGTATTTTTAGAATAACGTCACATTTCAAGTATTCTTCAACCATATGTGAGTTGGTAGCTACGATTGGAAAGATAAATATGTCGAATTTCCAGATGTTCCAAGCTCATTCCAATAATACAGCTGTCGCTTCTAACGGCGTTAAATGATTTCGTTTTAGCTTGTTATTATTATAATCACTCGAAAAAATATCGTCTGATTATTATTTTACACCTATGATGTTTTTTGTTAGCAGTTTTTAATAGGGAAACGATTTTATTGCTTTAGTTCATCTTTATAATTTAATAATAAGAAACAAGTAACCTAAAAGATTTTGTTTTGAATTATTTTATAGTGTTTTGAAAAATGATCTTTGATTATTTTACTTATACATCGTTCTCTCGATAGTTTTCTTTTGAAAATGAATAAAAATAATTTTATATATAAAATAAAAGAACTTAACAAAGCTTATAAAAAAGGTTATATTAAATCATTTTTTTAAATATTTTTTTGCGTAATTGCATAAACAATTGGTTTATTTATTAAAAAGGCAGAACGATTGTTTAATCAGCAGATTGTAGACAGTAGATATATAAAAACTAATTTAAAAGGCAGTAAATTGCATAAAGACTAGAGACCAAACATCATTCAGCAATTTGGGAGTTTTTTATTAACCTAAATAATTATATGTCTCAGTGACTCTAAAATGATGATTTCATGACAAATTTGCAGATGTTTCTGGAATCATGTATTTTATTCATCAATTAATGAATGCTTGTATTTCCTGTTTATATAACTAAATATTCTCTCATTAAATTTCGATTTTGTTATGAGAAAACAAGTTTATGGGTAGTTTTATTTTTATTCTAATTATATTCTATAGTTTTCTTTCGATTTTTTTGGCAAAATAACATTGAAATCACTTGATGGTTTTATCAATTCTCATAATTATTTTCGTTATTATTATACATTCTTTTCTGCTTCACATAATGCTGTTTGCTTTGTAATATGACATCGATAATTTTCTTTTTTTTTTTTTAAGTTGTGTGATTTCGTTTGAAAAATATTTACAACTGTAAAAAATTATTTACAAATACCAAAATTGTCATATTCAAAATTAGAAAAAAACATATGTTACTTTTGTAGTTTATGCTGCTTGTCAGTTAGTTAAAATTTAAGTAATGATGATAGAGTAATATGTATGACAAATTTTAGGTACAAATTTCAAAAGTACATTAATTATTTTTCAAAACAATTAATATACTTTTTATTCTCTATACTCGACGTATTCTTACTAGATAATTATTTGAATGGTCTTATAATTCAGCATCTGTATCTTAATAAATTTCCATGCTTCGTATCATATCAACTTTTTAAGTAACTTTAAACATTATGGTAAACAAATAAAAACTAGAAAAGAACAAATTATAACAATCAAATTAAATATTTCAGATGCCCCGGAAAAGGATTTCTCCTGTATAATAATCACTAAAATTACTCATCTGTATTACTTAATCAAAAACTAGCAAATGCAGACTGTTGCTATGGTGATTTGGACGTATTTAGAGCTCTCTTATGGATACTAAACTGGAAAATTCCGTTCTATATCAAACAGAATATAATTAGTTTTAATTTAAAATTACAAATCACATTCTTATATGAATATATATGCCACGAGGGAAATATAACAGATAAATATTGTTTATGACTAAAATATATCCTGCTTGTGCTTTAATTTAAAATGTAATCTAAAAGTCAAAGTTTTTTATCGGACTATGAGAAAAGTGAGAAAGAATTTATGCATGAAAGGCGCTCGTCACATACCATTACTAATATTTGTCACATCAGAATAACTTAAATTTCTTTGATAGTTACAAATTGAAATAAATTTGACAAATTACCAGATGTTTCTGATTCGTTGAATTTATTCAGCTGTCGTTAATGGCAATGGCAGAAGTCTTTTGTTTTTGCGATCGTTTCGGATTTCTCCGTAAGATAAATAAACGATGCGGCCCTGCTTTCATTGAACAGAGATTTGCGGGAAAGATAAATTGTTTAGAATTTTCCATCAGATAAATAAATGATGCGTCTTTATTTATTGAAGTCAAAGATTTGGAGAGATACCTGGGAATGATAAATTTTGATAAACTATTTAGCCGAGAAAAGAAAAAGGAAACTTCGGATACAAATAGATTTGAATAAAAGAAGCAGTATATCAATTTTTAACCTGTTTTTTAGTTGGTTTTCTAGTGTTTTTTTCTTTTAGATTCGCTTGTAAAATTTAGATAATTCAAACAAATGGAATTCTATACATATCGTTATTAATTGCACTCTTTCTATTTAATTTTTTTAATTATAACAGTCTTGATTAGTGATTGTTTTACGGTGCAAAATTTTAATTCCGAAGAATAGTTTTATTTAATTGTATATATGATCAAAATCTTGTTAGGACACAATGAATACGATTTAGTTATGATATTTTTTTTACTTATACAAGAATACTAGAGTTGGTGACAATTTCTAATCTAAAATTTATCTCATATTATAATAATATAGTTATGCCAAATCCACTCAAAAGTTTTTCATTTTAAATCGTTTCATCACAATTGCTTCGTTCTTTAATATTTAATTGGAATGATTTGGGTTGGAAAAACTGAAACTTACAGCTGCAAATGTTGAAAGTAGAAGAATATTTAATGTGACAATCAATGCACTTCATTTAAATATGATTAAGAAATTGGAAGTTCTATTAAATACTTTGATAACGGTTTTTCCACAAATCTAGAGAAATTCAGAGCTAATCAATTTGAATTATTTATATATATATTAGAATATTTTGCTTTCATACATATAACGCTATTTTGCAAAACATTTCTCATATTTTACTTTCTCACATATGAATTATATAAAGAAAAACTGTTGTTATTTTGGAAAATTCCTTCCAAGGTATTTCTATCAGTCTCAATGTTTTTTATCTTTATCTTTTCTTATATTTCAGTTATATTTTTCACGCTTCTTATCTTTTAAGTTATCGATAAGTTATCTTTCTTAGAAAATTTCCATCTACCTATTAGTGTAAGAATAAGATGATTAAAGAAATTAAACGTGCTAGATATACGAAATTTCACTTGACTTTTATCCCTTAAAACCATTAATATTCTTCAAATCTTGGATAATCTCAGCTTGCCAATTACTTATAGGTCTATTTATCCTTAAAATGAAAATATGATAAATTAGAAATATAACAAGTTAAGATGGATGGATTTTCTTAAACCCAATTTCGAAGCAAAAATTCTCGACTTGTAGAACCCCGTGCTTGTAACCCTTATACATTTTTATTTTAAATATATATGGAAATTTTGACTCAATCAGTAAAAGGATCAAAACTGCATATTCGATTTTATTTTCTGCATTGATAAAACATAAGCAAGCGAATAATATCAGTGAATTCCACCGATATAATACGAATTTTATTCATATAAATGTAGAACTTGCCGAAAAGCTTATTTTCCATACGACTTAAGGAGATCCCTAAAATACTCATATTATTTTAAGGAAAACTGTACTTGTAAGATTATTTTATGGAAATTCTAGAATATGATACAAGATTCAATTATTCTGAAAATCCATTTCCGTAAAACATATATTTGTTTTTAGAAAATTGCTTTATTTGATAAATTTTTCGCTGAATAATCATGCAATGTCATACCAACAGAAATTTCTTGGGATTTCAGTCAATTTCAGTCTTTAATATCAACTACGAACAGCTTTTGGTTGTTGTATTATCTCTCATAAAAAAAAAAGTTAATGCGTGACAATATTTTTTGAAAGTACAATAAATTTAATTGATCATTTAACTGTGATTCTCGAGTAAGTAATTTGAAATGTATAAAATAAACCTATTTTCCAAATAAGAAGTTAAATTCTTCATGGACTTTAGAATTCGAATAAAATGTATTGAATTCTATTGGGTTGTTCGGAAAGTCATTTCGTTTTTTTTTTTTTTTTTTTTTTTTTTTTTTTTTTTTTTTTTTTTTTTGTCAAAATGAAAAGAAATTTTCGTTTAATGAATAAATTATTTATTAAATTATAAAATTGCCATTCTGGTCTAATACCTTTTGCCATATTTTTGGTAGTAACATGATTACACGCTCATAAAAGTTTTGGTCTTTGCTGTAAAAAAAACTGATCGAGGTGGTTTTTGGCCTCCTCATTTGAAGGAAAAATTTTGCAAATCAGTTCTGGTACTGATGTACTGTTAACACATCTTCTCCACACATATTGGCTAATTTATTTCTGGCTTGACAGCATTTTTACCTTTTATATAGCAAAAAAGAAAAAAAATGACGAAAATGCTGTTTATTGCTCTCCATATTTAAAAGGGCACCATCCAAAAACTACTGCGAAGAATCAGCTGCACTTTTTCACACTCAAGCCTTGCTATATCAGCTCTTAAAACATAAAATGATTTTGCGGTTTAAGTATAAAATTGGGTGCGAAAAATACAATTAAATCCTCTGTCGGGAAAAAACGAAATTACTTTCCGAACAACCTAATATATTGCATGAATTTATAGTCAAACCATTACTGTAAGATTATTCTAAAAAGATAAAGCTATTGAATCAGGTAAAAAGAGGTATTTGCAGTTAAGACTTTAATAATTTTAATCGAAAAAGATCTTTTTGAAAAATTTGTATAAGTAGTGTCCAAGTTAGTTAAATCATTTCTTTTAAAACCTTGCTAAAATCTATTTCTGAAATACTATACAAAGGTTATTTTAGTTTGGCTGTATTTTTTATTGAATAGTTCACCAAACTGCTTTTTAGGAATTTCTTAGTTTTTTATAAAGTTAGTGAAAGTTAGTTTTTTAGAAAGTGATTTAGTTATTTTAGTTTTTTAATTTTTCTGACATATATATATATAAACGACCATTATTTCTTTATTTATATTATTTTATATTAATTTAAGTATTATTTTTAACCATTACTATAGCTATTTATAAATTAATCTCTGAAAAACATTTCATTACATGTACATTATTTTTCTAAAAAGAAACTTTTTATTTTATTGGTTTTAAACATCTGAGATACTTAAATAATAATAATTCCAACTTTTCTTTAAACCATGAAATACGATTTTTACAATTCTTCTAAAGTTATTATTATTTCATTTGAAAATCATATAAAAATTGATAATTTTTAAAAATATTTAGTGATTGTAATGTAGTAAAATTTAAATGATTGTTTAATAGAACTTTTTATAAATTATTATTTAAATGCATTAAAGAATAGTTCTAGTCTTCATTTAAAGTAGGAAACAATTTTTATATGTAAATTTTCTAATGTTTCTTAACATTCCTTATTGACAACTTTCCAATCGTGGATCTTTCAAAGATAGAAATATAGCTAAAACTTGAAAAGACCAAATATTAAAAAAAATGTATTAAATAATGATGATTAGAAAAAATTCAATTTAATGATTTTATAAAACGATTTTAATTTTCCTTTTGTATTGAAATATAATAAAAAACTTTAAAGAAGAGAACTGAAATTTATTTTTTACCATAGCTATTCATTATTGTTCTATACGAAAATAAACGAGTCCCAAGACCGTTCTCTATATAATCTCTCTTTACCTTATATCATTTATCTAGATTGAAACCTAAGGGATTTAGATTCCCAGATTAATTCTTAAAGAACTGTATTATATATAAAAAAATTTAAATAGTCATTACTTAGAATGACGCTTTAGTCATTCCTAAATCACTTTCTAAATATCTCATCACAAAATTTAATTTCCTCAAAGATTGCAAAATGTTTACTTTTGAACTTTTATTTCCTTATTGGATTGAAAATTTTTCACTTCGACAAGAATTCAATAAATCGTTTGCGGAATATGCTTACGAAATTGGTCTAAACGAGCCATATTTTTTTCATCTGCCTTTGAGAATGTTATTCATAACCAAAAGCTGAGTCTAATATAAGATTTCGAAAAACATTTTCATTAAAAACTGTTTATCATTTGGAAGAAAATATTCCAAGACCAGGAACGTTAAAAATGATATTTTTTGCCTCATTGTTCGCTTCAATTTACGGAGACAATGAAAACTTTTCTTGCGAAGTATTTTTTTAAATATCGTTTGGCGAAATGAACTTACAGTCTTTCTTGTAAAACGATATAAAAAAATACAGCTACAGAGATATTAATTAAAATTTTCTTTTTAAATAATTCTGAACACAAAGAATTAAAATATTTTCTTAGTAAAATTTTCGTTGATTGTCTTTAAATTCTATTAAGAGGCTTACAGATTCTGAAAAATATTGAACAAATAATTTTAAGGAACACTGCGTTTTATTTTTTGATATAATTAGACAGTTTTTATAAATGGAGGAATATACGTTTAAAGAAAGGAATCAAAGATAAAATTATTTTACATATATGTCACATTTAATGTTTAATATAGAAAAGACGGAAAATAATTAATTTCATACAGCTTATATTGCATGAAAATAGTATTGTCGCATATTCTGTCCAAGTGTTTTTCTTGAAACTGTTGATAAACTGAAAACATAGTAAACGTGAAAAATATGTTTGTGGATTATTCATATTATTTTAGGAAAACATTTAGTAAAAGAACAAATAATTAAACTTTAAAAAAAATCATATGTATGAGTTATGGAGGTCTTTGTATTAATTTTTTTATTCAGCTGAACAATTTTTCAAGACCATATTTAATAAAAAGAAGTTAACTATATGAAGAAGAAAGAAGTTAACTATTATGTTTTCGCTGAAATAGTAATTTATAATTTCTATGCTGCATTTCACTATTTGGATTTTTTTTATTTTATTCTTTCTTAATTGGTTAGCTATCTTCCATGAAAATTTTTCAAAAAGTTTAAAACTGTAAATTATGATAATTATAAAAAGAATAAAGTTCTCCAATTTTTAAGATATCACTATACCTGGGCTGTTTCTTCTGCTGGATTTGTTTCAAGAAGATAAATTCTGCAACCACATTTGAATTTATAAAAAGTTATTCCGAACTTGAAATTGAAAAGAAATATGTTTCATTTATTAATGGACAAAAATAAATCCGATTGAAAACAACTATTTATGAATTTTTAGAAAAACCAATTTTCCAAACAAACTGCCTACAAATTGTGAAAAGATCTTTTATCTTAGTTATTGATGTTTAGATATTTTTCTGTCTGATCTTTATGTATATGACAGAAAATTATTTTTTAAAAATACTTCATCTCAATAAAATATTATATTCAATCCAGAGAGCTATATAATAATAGAACTGATTCTTTAATTCAGTAAAAAATATTTAATGGAATGGGTATAGTTAATAATTTATGATGAATAAAAAAATTATAATGTTCTCATTCTAAAGTTCCTATTATATTTGAAGACGCACATTCTGTAACTAATTATATAATGCGATTTGATTTGAAAAAAGTTAAATACCATTTCTCCCATTTTATTTGCATTTATTTTGATGCATTAAACGATTAAATTTGTCATATTCCGTCGTTTAAACTAGTTTTAACAAATTATTTCTTTAAAAAGATAAATTTCTAATTCCTTAAAGTCAAATGTGTTATGTTAATCCGTATGCAATTGTTTAAATTTTATTATACCTTTGGGGGATTCAAAGGTATTAAAGTTAAAGACTATTCATTTTTAATGACACTAACGAAGTTTGAAATGAAATGGCTCTGTTAATGTACATAAAATTCGATCATTGTTGTAATTAAATCCTTCATAAAGTATTTAAAAAGCACATATTTTTTTTATATATGAAATTATAAATGGAAGAAAAAGGCAATTAATTATTTCCAGAAAAATGTCTAATAATTGTTATTTTAATTTGTCGAAAGATTTTATTCTTTTTATTGAATTTACTAGAACTAACCTGAATGTTTCACTATCATAAAACGTTATAAAACAAAACCATAAGGTCTGAAAATTAGCAAAATTATTTTCTAAAACTGATAAGAAATTATTTTTTTTAAACACAAATTGCCTGCTTTTTAAAAATACTTTAAAAAATTTTTATTCTTTTTATAAGCAGACAAATTTCTTTGTTTGCAATCGAAAAATCGTAGCTCCTTATGAAATCGTTTGTAAAATTCACAAGTTTGCTTTAAATTAAAAAATATAGGCATATATTCTTTTCATGGGATTTTATTACAAGGTTTATGAAAATTAGTCAAGTTCAAATTCGTTGAGAATTGAAAATTAATGCTTTTATATATAAAAAATTTGGATTGATAATTCATTTTTTTTAAATCCAATATCTGATTTATTGAGAATTTCTCCAATTACCAGACATTACTACTGGAAAATAAGTTTTCACATTTTTGACAGTGTCTTTCTTCATTTAGAAACATTAATAGCAACAAATATCTACTATTAATGTCTGCATAACATCTGAATTTCCAAATGAATAAAGATAACCAGAATTGTCTTTATTAATTTACAAACAATAGTCTTATTAATGGTGTTATTAAAATAAAATTATGGATAAATTGGCTCTACCTTCAAAGAAAGTAAAGATTTTGATGCTCCAAGAATAATAATTGGCTTTTAAAAAATTTTCAACAAGAAAATAAATATAACATTGATTCTTTTCAATACTTTATTATATAAAAGAAAGTGTTTAAAGAATCATTCTTCCATTTTTAACTCGAAGAATCCAGAATTGCATTTGGAGACAATTGCGGAAACTAGAGAAACGTTATCAAAAAGGACCTATAATTATATATCAGTATACAATTTTTATACTCTTTAAATGTAATAAGTCTATTAATTAAAATCTCATGCTATCACAAAAAAATTATCGCCCTTAAATTATAAATTATACTTGAAAATAATTTTCTATTTTTTACAACCAAATGCTCCAACTTAGTATTTTTGGTATCAATAGAAATCCTCTAGTAGCATAAAAAAGGATAATTTCTCTAATGGCTTGCCCTTGTGGTTTTATGATGTAATTATCTAAATTTCTATTGGTAATAATTATTTAATATGTTCATTCAGATAAGATAACTTTTTCGTTATCTAAAAATGTAAACATGAAACAATTGTTGACATAGATTTGAAATCTAGATGGATTTAAACATGTGTAAAAATTCAATTTTAAATATAAATACATTCTATGCATGAAACATATATAAATATATTTATAATATAAATACATATATATAATATTATAGAAACGGCATTACACATGTAAATAGCATCATTACTGTACATGCCTCTCGTATGCTCATTCGTTTTGAATGAAAATGGTTATAGTAATGCGTATTTCGAAATATAATACGTTTTCATGCATTATGAAATCAATTAATTATTTATTAAGTAAAAATAACTCTTTTTATTAAGAATTTTGCAGTTCCATTGTGGAATAACATTCTGTGAAATAGTTGCGAAAAGATACCATTAATGTATTTTAAGATTAAAAGTTTGAAAATTTTTTCGTCAAAAATTGCCTATTTCCTAAAAAATGTGTGACAAATTTGGTAGTTTTAAGTCAAATGATTTGACTTGTAGAGCATTTTAACTGATTTTTTTTCTCCAACATATCGTAAGACATAATTTACAAATTGTTCAATTGCCCATATAAAAGTTATCAAATTAAAGTTCTTAATCCTACATTAACATCCTACATTCAGTTATATGATCAATCAAAATTGAATTCTTAAAAAAATAATTGCAAAATCTGTATTTTTAAGTAGTTTCGAGCGACAAAAAATTATTGTAGATTTTTCGATTGAAACGATTTAAATTAATAAATCCCCTAGCATTCCAACACTTTACAGTGAAATATATAATTCATTTCAAATAATATAAAAATCAGAATAAATTTCTTATCACAAATGTCATTATCTCGAAACTCATTTCATATTCTTCATTTACGAATTCCAATTTGAACGCATTACATTTAAACAACCCGGTTCCAAATACTGAAACGATTCTTACAGAAAATTCCGAATTCTCCTGGAATAATGACGAACTCACCATGTCCTCCGAGACTCGAGGATTGACGTTAGGAACGTCGAACGTCATACCCACACGTCGGTGTTAATTTTTAACAATTAGAACAGTGAAATTTGCTAAGGAATAATTAAGGGGGAAACATTGGAAGTAAGGCCACGGAACTGAACACCAATTCGTTTGAGGGGTGGAATAATTAGGCGACGCAGCGTTACTAGGCAACGATGAGTGGAATCGTTTGGAATCGCGAAAACGTCTGTTGCAACGTATCAGTTGGAAATTTGACTTGTAAAAGTATTTCAAGGACTTTTCATGTTGCTTTCATATTAATATATTTATCCTTTTTGGCAGACTTCTTTGCTTTCTTTGCACGTTATTTTTGGCTAACTTTACACGCAGTTTTCCAAAAACAATTAATTTTAAAGGATATTAAAATGCATTTGTTGCAATGAATTGTTAAAAAAATTTCGCCTTTGGAAATATTTCAAGGACTTTTTAGGACACATTCATATAAGTAATTTTTTGTTTTTGTTTTTTATTGGTTTCTAAGACTGAATATTTATTGCATAGGCATGTGTTCTGACTGCACCTTAATTTTTATCAAAATATATCTGTTTTTTTAAAGGTAGTTTTCCAAAAATTCTTTCAAAAGACCATTAAAATGTTTGTTGCAATGAATCATCTAGAAACCTGACTTTTAGAAGCATTTTAATGACTTTCCGTGATGCGAGCACTTAGAAATATTTATTCTTTTTCATTGGAAAATGAATTTCATTTCTAAAGTTGATTTATTGCCTAGACATGTGTTTTTACCTTTAACTTAATTTTTATTGTAATCTATGCATATCTTTACAAATAGTTTTTCAGAAGTTCTTTTCAAAATACATTAAATGTCTGTTTCAATGACTGATTTGGAAAATTTACTTTTGAAAGTATTTCAATGAGTTTTCATGATACTTTTATACAAAGATATCTATTCTTTTTGATTGACTTCTAAGATTGAAGATTTATTGTTTAAACATGTGTTATATCTTAATATGTTTACATGCAGTTTTGCAAAAGACAATTCTTTTTAAATGACATCAAAAAATCTATTACAATGAATCATTTAGAAATTTTACTTTTGAAAGTATTTCAAAGACTTTTCATGATGCTTTCACCTAAAGAAGTTTAATCTGTTTGATTGATTTCCAGGAATGACCATTCGTTGCTTAGACATGTGCTCTTACCTGCGTTTTAATTTTCATCTTAATATATTCTTAGCATTTAACACAATATCCAATTAACATATTCTTAATACTGCATTAAATTGCCTATTGCAATGAATTATCTAAAAATTTGGCTTTTTGAAGCATTTCAATGACTTTTTATGGTGCTTTTATCTAAATTTGATGACTATTCCTTAAACATATGTTTATCTCGGCAACTTTATCTTCAGTATCGTTACACTCATTTTTTAATAAAAAGTTCACTTTTAAAGACTTTAATATTGTTGTTTGTTGCAATGAATCACCTAGAAGCTTGATTTTAGGAAGCCTTTGAATGATTTTTCATGTTGCTTTCATCTAGAGAAATTTAATCATTTTTACTGGATTCAAAGGCTGATGATTTATTGTTTAAGAATGTGTTCCTATCTGCAATTTTAATTTTCTTATCTGTAACTTAAATTTAAGTAATTTTTATTGCAATAAGTTCCTACTTTTACTAGCAGCGTTTCAAAAAAGTTCTTTTTAAAGGTCATTAAATTGTCTGTTGCATTGAATCATTTAGAAATTTAACTTTCGTAAGTTTTTCATCGACTTTTCAAGATGTTCTCATGTATTCTTTAAAATTCTTATGATTACCTGGTTAAGTTACTGTTTCTGTTTGTAACTTCATTTTAATCGCAATCATTCCATATTTTCATACATGCTTTATCTAAAATGGGTACTTTCACATTATATTATCCATTGCTTGACACGTGACTTTATCTGCAAATTAATTTTTATCGCACTTCATCCTTGTTTTTTTACAAACAGTTTTGCAAAAAAAATCTTTTTTAAAGACAATAAAATGTTTTTTGTAATTAATCAACTAAAAAGTTGAATTTTGGAAGTATTTCAATGACTTTTCATAATACCATCCATTAAAGTGACTTTTATATTTATTTGGTTACATTACGGTTTGTGTTCGTAATTTTATTTTTATCGCAGACATTTCACAACTTTATACGCACTTTATCTAGATTTTTTTATATTACATTATTTATAACATAGACATGTGTTTCAATCTTCAGTTTAATTTTTATCGCATTCCATCTGCATCTTTACGCGCAAATTTCCATAAAAAGTTTATTTTAAATACCACTAAAATATCTATTGTAACGAATCCTTCAGAAATTATTTTTGGAAGCATTTCAAGAATTTTCCGTGCTGTCCTAATCTCTTCTTTCAAAATGACTACCATGATTATTCGGTTAAGTTACCATTTATATTTTGTAGCTTCGTTTTTATCGCATTTATTCCGTAACTTTATACATATTTTATCTAAACCAGGTTCTTCTATACTATGTTATTTATTGCTTAGACATGTGTTTGGAACTTAATTTTTATCTCCTTGTATCCATATCTTTACACGCAGAGTTCTATAAAAAGGTTTTTTTAAAGGACATTAAAATGTCTGTTGCAATGAATCATTTAGAAATGTGACTTAACTTTGACTTCAATTGACTTATATATGATTTATCAGTTAAGTTACGGTTTAGTGAGTTAATATTTGTATCGCTATTTTTATCTCAGTTATTCCATGGATTTATACACACTTTATATAGAAGAGGTTCTTTTATATTACGGCCAAAAAATATACAAAGGAAAATTAATGATAGTCTGGAAAAATATTGATAAATTATTTTTTAAATCAATTCAGTTTTCTTATATATTTTGCTGGATCTTCATAATTCATTCAGTCAAATATATTGTTAGATTTATGTCTTTTTGTCATATGTAGATCGAAAGGTTTGTCTATATACATGAACACAAAATATGCAATAAGATAGACGAATAAAGTTTTGTTTCTACTTTTTGTAAATAATGTATTGTATCCATTTACCAAGTCAAATTCAAGGGGAAATACAAAGAGGAACGGAAAGTATATTTGTTGGTCAATATGGATGTAAAATCTTTTATTAGAAATGCAGAGAGCTTGAAATAGTTAATTTCGTTAATTACTATGTCAATGAGAGATCATTTTACCAGCACGCATGTATTTGAGAACACAAAAACTCAAAAATCCAACAAAACAGAGAATTTTAGTTTGGAATGCGATTTATGTTTCATAACTGTATATAAATATCATATTGTGAAGAAAATTTAATAAAGAATAATTTACAAATTAAATACAAAATAATAAATTAAATACAAAGTGGAACGGAAAGTTTATTTATTAGTCTATATGGATGTAAAAACGTTTATCAGAAATGCAGAGAGCTTGAAATTGTTAATTTCGTTAATTACTATGTCAGTGAGAGATCATTTTATCAGCACGCATGTATTTGAAAACACAAAAACTCAGAAATCCAACAAAACAGAGAATTTTAGTTTGGAATGCGATTTATGTTTCATAACTGTATATAAATATCATATTGTGAAGCAAATTTAATAAAGAATTAATAAAGAATAATTTCATAAAGAATTGATTATTTGTTGGTCTGTCTATTTGTGCTTATCATTGCTTAATAATTTAACACAACAATCTTTGCAAAATATTATCTTTGCAGTAATCTTTTATTGATTGGTGTCTAATTTTGAATTCCATCCGTCAGCAGTTGCCAAATACAGAATAGGTTCCAAATTATCAATTCAGTTTCAACAATGACATGAAAGAAACAAACAAGAATGAAAGAAATGAACAAGAATAAACAGATTTGGCTTGACGTTTTATAAGAATCTATAATTTAGAAGCAAAATGTAACATATGTGCCAAATTTTATTTATGTACATCTTTACAGTTTGAAGTCATCGGGTTTAACTATAATTAATCAATATGATTTCTTTTAACTATATGTATTTCAAATTTTCGCTAGAATTTTAATCTCAAAATATTTTTGCGTTATCTTGATCACATATAGAGAAACAAACATAATGCTAAAAATGGTTTTTCCGAATTTTGTTAGGTATGAAATGTGGAAATTCAAATTCAAATTTTTGACAATTTCAATAATTTCTTTACATTTCGTATACAAAAGGATAAATGTGAGCCTGAACCAAAACCGGAGTCCAAATTTTATTTTACCTCTTTTCATTTTGAAATTATCAAGTTTACTTGAATTTGAATGGCCAAATTTCTTTTGACTGGATATAGTTCAAAATTTGAAGAGAAATTTAGTCTCAAATCAATTTACCAAATTCAATTCATCTACCTCTAAGTATTTTGGCTTATTGCGATCACATATAGACAAACAAAGATAGTACCAAAAATGAATTTTTTTCGTATTCAGATAGATTAGAAATGTGGAGATTCATCAAAATCTTGAATTCGAATTTTCGGAACAGATAATCAATTCTTTAGTCTGTTCTCGCTTTTATTCTTGGCTTGAAATTTCATGAAGAATCTTTAGTTTAGATGCAAAACATGCGTACAAAATTTTATTTATCTACTCCTTTACATTTCGAAATTATATTTACTTGTATATTTGAACAACCAATATACTTTTGACTGAATATCGTTCAAACTTTGACTAGAAGTTTTGTTTTAAATCCATGTACCAAATTCCATTCGTCTATCTCAGAAAAGTTTTGCGTTGTCGTAATTGCAAAAGACCGATAATCATAATGATAGACATGGGCTTTTCGAATGTATATAAATCTGAGGTGGACATTCGTCAAAAGTTCAAATTCGAACTTTTTGAAGACTTTAATAATTTTTGTGTAATCAATAGAAGTCAAAATAAAACTGAGTATCAAATTTTATTTATCTACATCTTTAATTTTGGAGTCATGGAGTTTACTTGCAGTTGAATAGAAGGATTTTATTTGACTCGATATTGTTCAAAATTCGATAGAAAACTAGAAATTTAATCTTAAGAATTTAAGAAGCAATCCTTTCAGAACCAAATTTCTATTTTCCATCTCAAAAATATTTTTACTCTTTCGTAATTCTTTATAGACAAAGAAACAAAAGGCCAAAACTAGGTTTTTCGAAGCTAGTTGTATCTAAGAAACGGAGATTCGTCAAAATCTCGAATTTGAATTTTTTTAAGACTACAATAATTAATCTATAATCCATATATGAAAGAGTAAAGAAGTGTTGTTATCATCATCAGTACATGTCTGACACATAGAAAATTAGTGCCTGTCATAAAATGATGCATTCTGTCCTTGACCAAAGTCACTTGAACTAATGATAGTTAAACACGGTGCTTAATTTAGATAACTACTCCAATTACGCAACAATGTTTCATTTTCTACGGAAGGACTACATTAGTTGAGTAATTTCTATCGTGCATCTTGCATCACGGAATATCAAGAAAATAATCCTTTGGCTTATAATTCTATTCATATTTCTTTCAAAAAGTCAAATGGTATTTGTTCGTAATCAATTTCTGCGAGCAAAAGTTTGACTGTTAAATATTTTATTGAATTTCACAAGCAGTTGGTGCAAAAAATTTATTTTGAAAAATAAGTACGAATCAAACGCCTTTTTTTTCGGGGGGAAGGGCTTTTCAAAAATTATTATTGGAAATCTTATCTGAATTAAACGATTTTTTTTGGCTTTTCAAAACCCGCAAATAATATGCAGATGCTTCAAAAATCTAATGTTTATGGTTTGGTATTGAAATTCTCAAACTGAAATTCTGATTTCATCAGAGAAGCTATTATAGATTTTTAAAAAGTTCATTCTTTGAACATGGCTTTGAGTTTTGGCTACAACCAATTTCGGCTCTTTTCTCGCCATCTGCCAAAGAATCCTGAATTACAATATGCAACCAAAAAAAGCCTTTTACAACGTACATTACGAATTTAATTCCTTAAATCTATACAAATAATAAAAAATGTCTGTATATCTGCTGTGCGCTGACGTGCCGCTCATCCGATTGCGATGAAACTTTAAATATTTATTACTTGCACTTATTTGTTTCTGCTGAAGACGGAAAGATAAAAAGAAATGTTGCCAACCCTAAAATCCGGAATAATAAAGTTTAAAAAAGTAGAATTAATATTATTAACACTTATCCTTTATTCCTTTATACATCACTAAATTTCAATGAATGTATTCACTTTCGATAAGAAAATAAATATTATTCTTTTTATTATTCCTAATTAAACAAGACAGTTATTTTAAATTTCAAACGATATTTCCAAAATTATTTCTTCTGCGACAGCAACGCGCCAGGTACCAGCTAGTAATAAATAATCATTTATTTCAATGTAATAACATGAAATAAAGGGTTCGACAAGTTATTTTGAAAGAAAATGATGATGTTCGAGTAAATAATTTAATAATGAACTTTTATATAAAAGCCTATATTCTGCACTTCAAAGATTCTATAAAGGCCTCGATACTAAGTACCGGTTTAACCGCGCGATACTAAAGCCATTTATTTAATGAATGCTTATTCTTTGTATATATTGGGGCCTAAAGTTATCAAGAAAGAATTGGAAAATCGGATTTAGATGCAAATTTATTATCTGACTGCATTTAAAATAAACTAATTAAAAAGAGTTTTCAAAATACATTCTTATTAATGTACTAAAAAAAGAAAATTTGTAGTGTAATTATTTTCTTCATTTTTTAAAATTTAACATTATAAATCTTGTATCCTGCAATCACGTTGTTAAACTCATTACTATCTGGCGTGAGTTACATGTAATTGAAATTTAATTTAAATAACCAGTCACCTGATACTTAATTTCTTAAAATAGTGTATTCTCATCTAAAACCCACTAGTGGAAAAAGTTTCGAAAATTTAGCAGATTAATAAGGGAAAAACAGATAAGAAAATTTCCATTTTGCAAATATGAAGCAAGTTTAACTAAACAAAATTGTGTATACTTGAGGTTTTTGCTCAAATAATATAATCGTAATTATAACTTTATCCAACTAATTAATTTATTAAAAACATATCCCTCTTTAATTTTAAATTTAGTTTTATGTTTAGTTAAACAAAAATATTGCATTAAAATATGCCCTCAAATAAGTAAAGCGCACTTTTAAATTGCTAAATTATCCATTAAACCTAGCAAAAAAATTCCCATCTTTCCAGAAATTCCAAAAGTTATTAAAAGGTTCTAGAATAAATGGCATTTCTGGATATTAATTTTCCTTTTTCTATGATAAAAACTACCGATAAAAAAATTTAACCAATAAACTATATCTCTTTTCTGTTATGTCCAAAACACTAATACCTTCTCTCAAACATTCAGCCTCTCAGACATTCATGCTGTTTTTCCAATTTTAATAATTTTAAGAATTCTATTAACTTTCCAAATATATTTTCAAAGAACATTTTCCTCCATAAACTGATTTCAAATGCCAGTTTAATACTCGTTCCATTTGATTATTCATCCAAATATGAAAACAAACCATAAGTAGCGAAATAATAAAAAGCCCCACAGCTTTTGTTATCCAGAAAAATTCGAAAAGATATCAAAATACAATTTTCGAAATTCCAAGGTTTTTTGTCATTTTAATATTCAACTACGGTATTGTCATTTAAATTTATCTGTCAACATGCAGGTATTTTTTTTCTTGTGATTTGCTTTTACTATAAGTAGTGAATTTTTATTGTTCAATCAATTAAATTTATCCAGGAGTTTAAAAGCTTTCATTGGATTAGATTTTTTGATAAACTATTAAAATTCAGTGAACTCTTTTAATTTTAATTATAGGTGGGTACTTAAATTATTTATTTAAATTTCCATGCAGTGAATAATCCTCTAATCATTCAAATTATTTTGAACATATGAAAACATGTTTGCATTCATGTCGATTAGAAACGAATAAGAATGTTTATTTATAAGATTTAGGAACTCAATTATTTTTAAAAGCAAATTTGAATCGTATAAAACAATTCTGAATTTCTCATGTTTTCACATTCACTCATAAAGAGGAAATCAGAAATTATAAGATTAAATGTCAAAAATATATGTTGTTGTCATTACTTATGGCACTTTACAAGCCTGTTGACAGATATAAGCCGAGTGAGAGTCTCTCTTGTTTTTCAGTAGCTCCAACTAGGACCAAGAGTATGGTTTAGCTACTTCATGCGTCATATTCGCTTGCACAACCCCTTATTACTTAGGGGAACATTCACACAATTCACTGATAGAACATAGAAGGAGAACAAATATACCCGAATCGGGACGTCCAGATCACGGGAAGATGCGCTACCTCTAAGCTGGAACGCTAGCTCAAAAATGGATATGCTTTGATATCAATATATCTAGTAACAATTTATACCTCATTTTTATAAATAACATTAATTATTAAAGATAGTTTCATCAGCTTAAAAGCAGTCGACAAAAAAAATTCATTGATCGATTTGTGGAATAATCCCTACAACTTATGGTTATTAATAATCATTGTCATGGGAAAAATAGGTCAGAATTTGTATGTAGTTGTAAAATATATATGTAATTGATGATATTTAGCAGTAGGTTTTTGTGAATAATCCAAAATGTAAGCAATTACCCATTTTCCAAACTTTCCCTTCAAATCAACATAAAGAATACAATGTTTTACTTATGATTTGGTTTATGATAATGCCCTAGTTATCTTTGTTGGAGAAAATACTGTAAACAAGGAATTTAACTGTCCGTTATACAGTATTTTCCTGCACACTTTAACTATGAAAGTTAGCTTCATTGGCTTGAAATCAGTCGATAAAAAATTCTGTTAATATCGGCTAGCGGAATAATCCGTATAACGCTCCGTTGTTAATAATTACCAACGGCGAAATAATACTCCAAAGTTTGTATATAGTTGTAGAATATATATGCGATTGATGATAATTGGTTGTGAGGCATGTGAATAATTCCTTTTATGGAACCAAATTGTGAGCCGCTACTCGATCTTCATATTTTCTCATCAAATTGACAATAAGAATACAATGTTTTATGTTGTTCATTAGTAGATTATGGGGAACTCCAGGCTTTTGCGCATGTGTCAAGAATCATTAATTTCGTAAAAGAGGCTGAGAGGAAATTTGAAATGAGGAGATGTTTATATTTAACAATGTATGAACTCAAATTATTTACGAAATTCGGAGGCATAATAACCGCTAATGTTTTTGCGTACGCGCTTTAACGAAATGCAAGTGTCCAAAAAGGCATGTCTCAATATCCGGAAACGCACAATACAGGCTTTGACTTATCTTTAAAAAAATACCCTGGTTATCTTTGTTGGAAAAAATACCGATACTATCACGCGTGATCTATTTTTTCCAGAAAATTAGATTTGTTAAAGCCGCACTTTTTGCAAAATAAAAACAATTCTACTTGAGAATCATGTACATAGTTTACAAGCGTTAAAATATAGTCACGGATAGCTTCAGTCATCATTTAATGAGACAAGAATCATTTTTAATGGCACCTAAATTTTGGATAACGGAATACATTTGTAAAATTAACATTAAGTTTCGTTTCATTTAGCATAAAATCTGCTGGATTATTAGTGTATTTGAGAAATCAAAGCTGTTCCAATCATGCATATGGCACTGTATGCATTTACTTATTTATGACTAAATATTATATTTAAAAAATGAAAGAGAAATTGAGATTATTGTCCCTCTTTTAATTTTCTCTTGTTGATGTCTGTGCTTGTCTTGAAATGGATATTGACGGAGTAGTTATTCATTAGACAGAAGTAACTATAAAGCAATGACATGGTATGAATTCTTTGAAACAGGATCAGCATACAACATTCCAATTACTGTACGCAGAAAGTGATATTGTGTTATTGGCAATAGCTCTTGTCACTGACAAGCCCACCGACTAAAGATCTATTGCAATTTAATCCGATTTATGCGTCTCTTGTTTTTTAATAGTGCTATCTAGGACCAAGAGCATGCGTGAGGATCTTTTCTACGGGACGGACTTCATTTGTGCATTTAATTTACTCATCTACAGATCGCAATTTAAACCTGGATCAGACAACGATCACCTCTGAACCAGTACTCGCAGTGTTATTACTCTCAACATGAAAAACGTTGCGACCACGATAGATTTATAATCGCACCAGCCACCACACATGCGGAGACTCTTCGGCCGATGTGGTCCGAATTCACAACCTAAGAGATGTTAGTCCAACTCTTTACCAACTAGGCTATATCGGCCCAGTATTATTGTAAATGATATTTACTGCTGAATATTCTTAGGGTGGATTGTACTTCAAGAACATGCTGCAGTGTCTGTGTTGATCACTTCCTCACACAAAGTGTACAAAGATAAATTGATTCGGCAACGATATCTTGATGGATTTCTAGATTTCAGATATCACTGAGTTCGAAAAAAACCATTTTTGGATCAGATTATCTTTGAATACTTTGACTTAAAAACGCTTCAGTTAAACGAATTAAATTTGACGTATTGCCTTTGCACCAAATTTTCAGATTTCTATCAAACTGTGACCGAAATCTGTTCAAAGGAAATCCGGCTGTCTGATTGTAAATTAACGCAAAATGAACAGATAGATGAAGGAAATTCGATACACAAATGCAGCATTTAAAATGTAGATCCCTATTAAATTTGAGTATCAATTCGTTAAGGAACTGGATACAAGATGGAGTCTGTACTTTCAAAGATATACAAGTGTGATAGCCAAAAAATTGAATTAAGTAATAATTATTAAATGATATAAACACTATTTTTATAGGATTTTATAAATGTAATCGAAGGTTTTGCTGCAGAAAGGATGTAGCTCCAATTTGGTGGAATTTAGAGTTACATGAGCGACGTTTGCGTTAATTTGGTAAAAAAAATCCTTGTTCATTTGGTACCACAAAGATGTAGCTCCAATATTTGTTCTCGCGTTTCTCAAGGGATGGAGCTGTCTGTCTCATTGGAATTTACAGTTTTCAGACGTTTTTTTACGGCTTTCTGCAAGTTTGAATAATTGGAGCTGCCTACTTTTTGCAGCAAATCCTTCAATGGTAGTTCTAAGCCAGCTTTTTGCTCCGTTCAAAACGGAAAAAAGTCACCAGAATATCATTTCTATATTCTGGTATTTATATATTAACTGCATCTCAACGGTTAATCACCATTGATCGCACTCCTTTGAAACTTTCCTATATAATCTTATACCTTATGGTATGCAGTTAATAGTATACAAGTACATTAATTTGAGAATGTTAGAGAAGGTTTAGAGGAGAGACATCTGGCAGGGTTCTTTAATTCCTAATAATGCGTCTCAATTGGCGTCAGACTGTATTTAAGACCTCAGATTGAATTTCAAACTGTAGTTTAAATCAAGGCATCAGTGACAGGCCGTGGTGGTCTGGTGGTAAGGTCTCGGCTTCGGAACCGGAGGGTTTCAGGTTCGATACTCGATTCCACCGAAGAACCGTCGTGTGAGGGGGTCTCTTGCACGTTAAATCTGTCAGGCCAAACGTCCTCCTGCTGGTGTGGTGTGGAGAGGGGGGTGCGAGTTTAGGTGTCATCTTCCTCATCTGATTTTGGTTCAAAATTACGAGGTCCGTCCCAAAATAGCCCTCGTGTTGCTTTAAACGGGATGTTAATATAACCAAACTAAACTAATCAAGGCATCAGTTGAAAATATTCGCTATGTCAACAATACTCGGTGCCATTTTCATTCGGCTGTTTATATTAGATCCGTTAATGAGGCCAGGATAACCTGGTTGGTAGAGCTTTGGACTCTTGTCCATTTGGTTGTGAGCTCAAGCCAGCCAGCCGAATATTCCCCTTGTGTGTTGGTGACTACCGTACGTATAAACCTGTCGTGGTCACAAAGACCACCATGTCCAGAGTAATACCACTGAGGAGTAATGATTCAGATTTGATCGTTCTCTGATTAAGGCTGAAATTACGATCGGTTGATGAGTAAATGAAAAAGCATGAATAAAGAAAAATGAGTTATGGTGCGTGTGTAGCAAAGTCGTATTCTTGGCTCTAGATGGAGATACCAAAAAAATCAAGAGACCCACCCTGTCGTCTTAAATCGCTGTCTTCGTAATAGTGGGCTTTTTCAAAATGCGCGTGTCATAAAAAACAACAATAGATCCACTAATAACATATTTCGACAAAAACTTGATTACTGCTCATTGAGTCTTTTTAAAGAATTGAGAGGAGAAAAATAGTATTTGTTTTCTGCCTTGCGCAATGGCAATCACCACTTTATGCTAGATTTATCTTGATATACGCAGCCATTTTTGAAAGGAATTTCAAAGCTTTGGTTCATTAAATAACGCCACTAAAACCACACTATAGTTTTAACTTTCTCTGCTTTATGTTTGATGATCAGTAGAAAGTTACTGAACAACAAACTCCACTCCAGAATAACAAATTTCAAAAGAGAAAAATTAGCACTCTAATGACTATATATCCAAAATAATTTCATTATTCAAAATCTGCTTGAAGTTCTTGCAAGGAATTAATATCAGTCTTTTTAAAAGATCTATGAATTATTAATAAATTCATAACCTGTAACTATCCAGTAAAATTTTATGTCATTTATATATGAAAGAATTCAGGATGTAGATAGTCTCCAAGAAGATTAGTTAGTGCATCTTATTGAATTATTAGTTAATGTACTCAGAGTTGCTTGGGATTAAAATCCTTTATTCGGTAGTATTTTTAACATAAAACTTCTTTTGAGCAAAATATAATAATACATAAAATTGCTTTATCTTTGAAAGCGTTTTTAATTAGCTTTAATGTATTAATTAAACCAGGCCTTTTTAAAAATCTATCGAAGGCTAATTTTCTCTACGTGATATATATTTGTTTTATTAGTTTGGCCCATTTTGTTAGCAGATTCCAAAGTACAAGAACAGCTGACTTCGTATAACCAATTAACTCCAGTGAAATTTTTAAGTATGGTTAAATCTTGGCTTTAAAACTAATAAAAGCATTCTAAAAATTGTATTAAAATAAAAAAATATACATTAAAAATGGCTATCGAATAACATAAAATATAAAAACAGCAAACTCTTGATTGATTCCTTTTTATTTCAGTAGTTAAATAATGCTTTCACTTTGATGAGTTGAAATTTTTTTCGATGTTTCTCATGATAAATATTAAATATTTAGTTTAATTTTACACATTTGCTTAGGTGATACTGAAAATATGCTCATACATAGCTATATTATTAATCAAATTATCATTTTAAAATTAAATAAAGCATCGCATAATCAAATTAAATATCTAACAAAAATTATTATTAAGTTGCTTTATTAAATAAAATGTTATTCACTATGAAGTCATATCAACACCCGTTAAAGAAGTATTTATACTTATTCTATTTTTTGAATTCTCAAAAGATATCTTGCCGAATGGCTGATACAAAAGTACAATAATTTCTTACAAATAACGGAGAAAAAATTGCGACTTCTTTTTATTGTTAAGAACATGGATTAAGGTCAACTACAGCAGATTTCTTAGGTAAAAAACCACGGATTATTAGGACTTTCTTTAACTAATTTAATATTTTGATCCATTTATCACATATTGGGCCATTTATTATATAAGAGTCATCAGTTTTGGATTTATAGATATTATCCATGATACATAAGTTGAAATATTTATGGACGGAAATCGTTAAACTGACTTTTCCCAGACTTCGGAAGGCGGAATTTAAAATTCCTAAAAATTCAGATTTATTCCTTTCTAAATTGAAGCAAATTTACTGCAATTGGGCCTAAATCAATTATACTTTTATTGATGATATTAATGGAGAAAATTACACAAAATATTTTTAAATATGACTTATGCACATTATTTATACCATTCTTTTAGGCAGATTCCTATAAGAATATGTATTGCAGTGATTCTCATGACGACTTCAGAAAATTTTTCAGTTCTTCACCGAGCATGTCCCAAGAAGCCAAAACCATACTTCGTTCAAAAGTTTGTATGTGCATATAAAGCAGTGCCCTTGTTGTTTTGTGAACTTGATAACTAAAGTAATTTTATTTGGATTTTAATTTACTTGCAATATGTTGTTAGAAATTTAAAAATCTCGGACGAATTCGCAAATGGAGAGAACTCAAAAGGAGTGGAAATGCAGTTGAGGTTGAAATTTCCATTTTGTTTTAGCTTCTTTATTATTGAAGTTACAAGAATAAATCCAATCAGCCGAATTAGCGTCTAATTAAGACAACTTTTATACATAAATTTGCAATATCTTAGAAGTTATGGGCTAAAAAGAGATTTTCAAATCCTAATCTTGACTGGTTTCCCCGTGAGGTTTTGTCTAAGAACTGAAAGGAATTTAAAAATTGTACCTAAGATCTATCTAAGGCTTCGAATTTTCCAAGAGGATTTTTTTTAGTTAAAGCATTTGGAGTTCCAAAATTTTACTGTGTTTTAAGATTATGAACTAAAATAACACCAACCCACTAAATATAAATTTAATTCTTTTTTCGTTGTCATAATGCTTTATGTGAATATGCTTTCAACAATTATCTAGACATACTCCACCAAATATAAATCTCCATGTAAAATAAAAGCACAGCAACTAGAAGCTTTCGTGTATTCTTTGAATATAGATACAGATTATGTAATGTAATGAAATTCTGATTTAAAATTAACAACTAGGCCAAACTCGCCAATTATAACTCCATTTTCTTTACTATAATGCTTAAACCTTTATGTGAATAAAAAATGTCACGCACTCTCAACAATTCTCTAGACATAGACCAGGAATGTAAGTCTCCAAATAAAATAAAAATACAGCATCTGGATGTTTTGATGGATTCTTTGAAATAACATGGACAGAGATGATATAATAAACTATAACGCATGTGTCGGCGCAAGATGTTCAAGAGCTCCCGAATCAGATTTTTGCAGTAAAAATTTTATGTATTTCAAGTGTGCGTACCTCTTTTTCACTTTCATCTCCTAGTGTTGCCAGTTTCCACCAGATTTATATGCGTATTTGTTTGCATGAATAGAAGGAAATGGATCTTGTGGTGTTGGATTAAATTAAATTCTAGAAGGAACCTATTTGGCCATGTTCTATAAAAATTCCTAAGAGTGCACGCATGCTGTTTGTCTCTTCGATTCACAACCAAGCATCGTCACCAACATAAATGTAATATTTTATAAGAGATGGATTTCTATTTCCTTGCCTTTCTACATTTATATTTGATCAAACCTCATACATTAAACAAATTTCAAAAGTCTTGAAGTGTTTTTTTTTTTGTATAAATGGTACATTGGCGTAGGTGTTATTTAAAGAATTATATTGCATTTAAGGTAACCGACTACGCTCGAAAGAAAAAAATTTGAAAAATTCGATTTTTTTAAAACTATTTTTGGTTTTTAAATGTACTATTAATTATAAACATTATAAATACAGAAACATTATTTGAAAATATAATATATTTTGAAAAATGGGAAAATGTGTAGTGAATTTTAATAACTTTAATTTTAATAAATTTAATAACGCCTATAAATGAAAAAGTATTTTCCCAACAATATAACTTTTGGTTCACCTCATTGCGCATATTATTTAAAACACACGCTGAAATTTTTATGTAAATACCTCTATTAGTTTTTGGGATATCATGTTAATGGTGGATAATTTTTATGAAAATTAAAATTGAAGTTAAAGACAAATTTTAGTTGAAAAATATAATTTGCTTAAAATTTATATGTATAATAGGTTAGACCTTACTTTTATAAGAAAAAACAAACTGTTTTTGAAAGAGAAAAGTCGAAATTACAGGAAACAACACTTTTTTTAAAAAAAATCTAAATTTTCATAATTCTTCTCTATAAATAATCATATTATTTTTTAATTTGGCAGATTTACGGCAATGGTTCTATTAGAAATTTTGATTGTTTTTTTTTTGTGATTCTATTAAAACTTGTATAAATCTTCTTTTAACTTTTCGTAAGAATACAATTTGGAAACAAAAATAGCACTAAATCATCAGATAGTATCATCACTCGTATTAAGCTTTATTTTGTTTAAATAATAAAAATATAATGATATTATTTATTTTTATTATTGATTCAAATGATGCATCAAACGATGACAGAAAATAAACTTTAATTACACTATCGATCAAAAAAATCATTTGTCTGTATGTGACAGACTACAGACATTTTCCTTTAGTTACATCAAAATTAATGTAAATTTGCTTAGTGCTTATTTTTCTCTATAGATCTTAATATTTCTTTTAAAAACATATTTATTTTATTTTAATGTCAAGTGAAAATTATAAAACGTTGGAAATTAAAATCCCTAATCTATAATTTTTTGCTTTAAAAGTAGAACATTGACAATAACATCATTGCATTTCCCATTCACGTCGAGTTACGAATATGAATCCAAAAAACATAAGAAAGAAAAGTACTAAAGTTAAGAATGAATGTTTCTAGAAAATGCAAATATCTCACAATCTAGAATTATTTTCTTATAAATTTATTATAATTATTCAATGTAATTGCCTGTGGTCATTATAATTGCCCATTTCAGAGCTTTCCACACTTTCCCGTATCTATTTGTAATAAAAAAAATTAAATGGGTAATTCTTACCAAATCGTATAGAAGAGTGATTTGGTGCTAAAAGAAAGAGTTCAACATTCGAAGTATCTTTTCTTGCGATTTACTTGGAATAATTTTGTTACATAAATTGGTATTTGGAAAAGAAACTGAAAGTTCTGAAATTGGTAACCATTGGCCCTAGGAACTACATCAAGTAATTATTATAAATTTGTAAGGAAATAATTCTAGATTATGAGAAATTTGCTTTTTCTTGTAACTTTCATTTTAATTTAATAAATTCCATATTAGCAAGTACAATAACACTAGTTTTATAATAATATGTTTTTGAATGATTTTTTTCAAAACGGAAGAAAGAAAATACGAAATTCATCATTAGAAAAAAGCTTAGGAAGATGTAAATTTCAAAGGAAAGAGCTTATTTTTCGAGCGATCAAAATATAAAATACAAATATCAAATAAAGTTGATGGAAATATTATTACTAAATTTATATTTATTTCATTTTCAGCATGATATTGCTTTTCCCATAAAATTTTACTATCCCTTCCTGAAAACTCTTTTACACATAGTAATTTCATTCAATATTGAGAAATATACCCGGTATCTCTTTCAAAACGAAGTTTCGTGCTTTAAAATTTTGTTATTGCATTTACTGTGCAAGAAATTTATTTAATGCAAACTCTAAAACGTAAAATTGTTTGTAAATTGCAAAAGGCGGATTTCAAAATTTATTCTATTACATAATATACGAGAGATAGTTTTAAAAAAAGTTTGCAAGCAACAGTATATGGAAAGAAGAAATTGCGGATGGAAATATTTTTACTCAAAATGCAGAAAGATGTTACTATTTGTTTTAGACCGGTCTTTCAAGAAAATAGTTTTAGTATCGGGATCTGAAACAGCGGCAGCAATGGCAAAATTTCTAGAGAAGTGTTCTCGCACAAAGCTGCGAGCCATGATATGATTTCTGTAGGTCAAGAATGTGACCGCATCGGACATTCACAGACAAATCGTTGAAGTGTACTGGAGCGAAGCAAAGAGCTGAAAATAGGTGGCGAAATTGTGTTATACATTTGAAGCGAGCAGAGAGAAAGCTTGAAACGTTTAGGTGGGAGGTCTAGAGTCTTTCTCCATACAGCTCCGATTTGGCTCCTAGTGACTGTTTCTTTTTCCCGACATTCAAGAAACAATTATCTAAAACAATGTTCATATCAGAAGGTGATGTTTAAAAAGTTGCCGAGAACTGGTTCCAGTGACCTGATCATTACCGAGACTGATTAAACAAATTGGTTCTGCTGTGTAATAAATGCCTCAACAGATTTGGTGATTATGTAGAGAAATGACCGTCACATATGTCTTATAATTACAATTTGTATCTCGAGCATATGGTTTATAAAGAACTTTTTCCTTCGCCTTGTAAGCTTTATTTTGAACCATCACTCGTACTATAATGTATATGTAATGTAGATATAGGAGTACCAGTTTCAATGTTGTAGATATTTTAAAATCTGTTCATAATATAATGTGATTGCTTGATGGTTTAAGTAGAAGGTCGGAAATATCTGGGAAAATGAGAGTTAAAGTTCTATAATATTTTTAAGTAAGTACGAAACGCTTTCCAGGCAGACTTCAGGGTTGAAAAGTGAAGATCCACTTATTTCTCCGGAATGATCTCTAAATATCCGATAGATCTGCACTATTCTATAATAATTAATTTAAAGACTGAATCTACTAAATGTTATGCTTAAACATGAAGTTACTTTACATAGAGGCCTACATAGAGAATTAAAGAACTATAACATCCAATATAATATCTTTACGGAATGTCAGCCAAATGAACGCTAGTATGAAAATATTCTATTTTTAGACGTATCTTTTCTATGAAATCGATTATTTGGACAATTGTCCTATTCTAACAAGTGAGCAAAAACGCCTTCAGTTTAGTATCCAGATTTGTAATTTAAATAAAAGGCTCGAAGAACAAAATTATGTAAGCCATTTTAATTTTTTTTTCAGCACGCGCATAACGTAACATGCTGATTTCTATGCTAACATGATTCAATTTAGATATCATGCCAACGAATTAGCATTATAATAAAAATAATTAATTTGCATAGTGAATAAAAGCCTATGTTATCAATGCAAATATAGTAATTGAAGCATATGATGACTGGCGCATTTCTAAGTAATTCTGCTATGTATTATAGCATAAATTTACTATTTATAATAATAAATAAGCACAAATGCCAAGCTTGACAACCATATTTGTAGCAAACAAAATTTCCGGTACAGCATTTTATAGAATTTCAGTCTTTTTTTTTTTTTTTTTTTTTTTTTTTTGCCTGTATGCCATACTACTTAGTCCCCATTAGTTTAGACAACCTAGGCATGCTATAACAACGAATTAGAATTATCATGCCAAAAATTAAATTATAAAATGAATAAAAGTGTAACTACATTAACTAATGTAAGCAAACTAATTGACATATGAATCATACACATTTTTAAGTACCTGTGCAACACAGTAAGTTATTATGGCATTGTAATAAACAAACAGAAGTGCAAAATACTTCAATTTGGCAGTTCGTTTTGCAGCAAAAAAAATTTAATGCATAAAGCAAACAATATTGATAAGTTTTATCTTAGAAAAGCACATTTGAAATCGAAGGCTTTTGCAACCACACCAGTAGAAATTATGTTTATCAAAAGTCTTCTAACCTGTAATTTTTCACTATATCTCCATTTAGCGTTACAACTTTATTTTTCAATGGTTTGTATGATTCCACTAGAAAGAATGTCCCACACTTAGAGATACCCAGGCACTCAACTACTATTATTAATGCTTTTATCATAAAGATGTCATCAAGTACTATCACTTAACGTCTAAATTGTGACAGATGACACCACATAGATCAATATTTTAATGTCTACTTGTGAAACTAAGCATGATGTGATAATTATAAATTTATTCTGCTCCGAGGTGTCATTCTCGAACGGATGATAAAATGATCGATATATCACATAAACTCTTATCAACTTTGTCATCCTTCCTTTTCTTTTTTTCTTTTTGTATATGTATATGTGTGAGTATGAATTTTTGCCACTTTGAGATATTTGCTGTCTTAATTTAGTCTAGTGATTTAATGTTTGTAATAACTCTTATTTCAGCTGGCGCTGAGTTGTCGCGCAGCTGGTTTTTTCAAATCGTTTGCATTTGTATTAATTCTTAAGCTATTATCATTATAAATAATTTTTATCGTTCTTTCGCGATTTCGTATATTATAAAGAAGATTTTTATCCGTCCTTTTAACGAATGCATCATTGAAATTACTTTTTGAACAGATGATTTCTGACTTTTTAAAAGCAGTTCAACGTAGCGTAACTCTTAATAAGGTTCAAATATTCAAACGATTTGCTAAAATTACTGCCAATATATCTCATGATTTTATTGCCATTGTTTTGTATTTGAAATAACAACAAATATTTGCAGTGTTGGAATTAAAATTTGTAAAATCTTCCAATGGTTGAAAAACGCAACGAACTTTATATGATAATTTTAATTTATCAACCTTATACTGACATATAAGTTTAATAGGTAATTTTAATATGTGATCCTTACAATTTAATTAGCATATGTATAGCAATTTTTTAAATTATTGTTTTGAAGGCTTGTCTACCAAACAGCGATTTTTATTCATGCTTATAAGAAGACGAAAACTCAAAATCAGAAACCAAAGTTGTATTTCTAAAGTTGTCCAATTTAAGTAACAGATGTTTGGGTACTTGATGTACTAAAACACTCTAATGTCCTGTTGTTTCATACACATTTCTATATTTATTTTGTGGCTTCGTTTCTTAAAGAGAAAAATAATCATTATATGCGGAGGAAATGGATATTATGGCATTGGAAATTTAGATAGTATGTGAGAAAGTTTCCTTTGACTGTATCATAGTAGATATAATACTTCTATCATATTTGATAAATTTATATCTTAGGAAGAATACTTATATTTCCTTTATTATATATCATAATGTATATCTTATACGTATAAGAAAGTATAATAATTATATTAGCATTATTTATTATGGCGATAATCCTTATTCTTCCTTATTTTTACTGGGGTAGTAATTTTGTTTTTAGACTCATGTCTTCTTAAAAGAAGAAAGCTTTTAAGAAGAAACTAAAAGGAGCTTTTATTTGTTTAATATTTAGTTTAAAACTTTCTTTACAGTTAAAAAAATGTATTTGAAATGTCAAGGGTAACTTTAATATAAAATTTTTCGAATACATTAATATCTTTCCATAACTTACCAGACATAGAAAATATGAACTACAAACATAAAACCTAGAAATATTGCAATTATATCGGTCTTTGTATCTTTATCCCCAAATCACTTAATAATTGCGTTTGCCCGGGGATGAAAAAGAAAACAAAATATGAAATATAATCACTTCTCAATGACCGAAAGCAACAAAAATGATATTTCTTTCCCAAGCCGAAGATCAAATTGATTTTACCTCTTCCCTTCACTTCTGTATTTCCGCTAAAAACAATCTCATCTTCTCCAGTCTCTTTTACCTGAACTAAATTGCGATACGAGAAAGATGGCAGAGAGAGGCACAAAAATCTAATCATTACACCGTTCTTACATTCAGCAATTATTATCCTCCAATTCCAGCATTCCCTGGAATTCTCCTGGAAGAGATTAAAATCGAATAAGAATTGTGACTCCTCCGCTTAATTTATTTTTTTTATCTTCAGACAGCGTTTCTTGTCTGTACTGTTAATGAAAGCAAAAACGTTGCTGCAAATGATCACGATTTCTCACTTGAATTATTCTAGCAGCAACTTCCGAAATTTTTCTTCTTTTAATTCGAAACACTTTTGCGCTATGTTGTTGATGTAAATTTAATTCATGTAGAGTTGTCTACAATCTAACTTTTGTATATAATTTCTTTTTTGTTTCATAGAATTATTTTCAAACCTTGGATTATGCAGTGTGCTTATTCATCAAATACTCTTTAAAAAAAACAAATTAAAAGCGATAAAATTTTTCTGGAAAAGTAAGAAATTGTAATGCAAAAGTCTGTAAAAATTCTTTCAAGCATTAAATGGTAGAATGTCTTGCAAATACAGATATTGTTTGGAGTTGGGTGGTTTTTTTTTTTTTTTTAATTTCAAAATCTCGCTGCATTACCATAGATTGTACAAGTTAAAGGGAAAATGTTGTATTAAAAATAGACACGGGATACAAATGGTAATTAAGAGACATATGTGGTGGTCAATTCTCCTCATAATCACCAAACCTGTTGAGGCATTTATCACACCGTTAGATCAATCTGTTTGATCTATCATGGTAATAATCTGGTCCTTGGCTATTGAACCAGTTCTCGGCATCTTTTTGAACATCAACATCTAATATGAACATTGTTTTGGATAATTGTTTTTTCAATGCCAGGAAAAGGAAATAGTAACTGGAACCTGTAGAGGGGGGGGGGAATTCCCGACTTTCCACCTAAACGTTTCTAGCAATCTCCCTGCCAACTTCAAAATAATGACACTATTTCGTCACCTGTTGTCTACTTTTTGCTTTGCTTCCCATACTTTCAACGATTCTTGGCCATATAAATTATATTACTGCTCGCACCTCTAATTCAAGACCACATCTGTAGACGTCTTGCCTTTACTGTCGCTGTTTCAAATCCCGGTACTAACACTATATTCTCGAACGACAGGTCTAAGACGACTGCCATGCGTCTCCACTCTGGGTAACAATATTCCCACCCACAATTTCTATTTTCCAAATACTGCTGCTTGTAAACTTTTTTTTATCAACCCTCGTAGCTAATAAAAAATAAAATAAAAATTTGCGCCATTCTTCTATGATTTCCTATGATTTTACAACAGAAAAATTAATTTTACTCCATTTCAGAATTTAAAAAACCAATGTTCTTAAAATGGGCCAAATTAATAATAGCCCAATGTTTCCTGAATTCGGGCAATTAAAAAAAAATCTATATTTTCAATCGCAGATTACACTTCGGAGCTAAAGTTCATCAATTCGCATGTTTTCATCAAATATTTAATTTCGTGATACTTTTGCATGGACGAAATGTTAGGAAAGGGAATAATATGTTTTTAATATATATGTAATTTACAAGCGAATAAATAATGAAATTCTAATTCTGAAAATTTATAATATAAATGAAACGTGCATCCTCGTTTATAATAGTGCTATGATGTCATATAATTTTTCTTCATTTGGAAATTTTGTGTACAGAATATACATAACATGTGTAAGACAATTGAAATAGCACGGCTTTGATTTTGATAATTTGGATGAACCACGGGAGTGAAGTTATATTAAATTGCTTAGCTGAAACTAATTCTAAATTCTAAAATCAATATTCTAGATGAACCATCTGATCCCCAAAAGCGATTTTTATTTTATATAGAGCATCTAACATGTAACCTGAAATTATTTTCATATCATTTTGTATTAAAATATTTAAACCAATATCTCACCAGAAGTTAAACAGGTATTCGATCTGTAAAAGGAAATTAACAAAAATTCCTATTGAAAAATTGTATTTTATTTTATTACATTTATCAGCAAAAAAATTAATCTTACCATTTTGATACTCTTACCATTTTTTATCAGCAAAAAAAAATAATAATCTTACCATTTTTGCATTTAACTTTAAAATTAATCTCTTTCAATGACATATTTGTGGTAAATTTGCATCTTATATATAAGTATTTTGCTTCAGTATTTTGCTTCAAAATTTCTGTTTTAAACAATAATATTGACATGGTCGTTTACGTAACTGAATACCATTCCATTTTATTTTTGAATTATGCATTTATTTCAAATACTTTTTACATTGTAATTGATTTTAAAAACTAATTTATCTTGAGATATTTTAATTAAAATCACACGGAATAAATCCTTCGTTCCGTCATCGTAATATATAAAATAAATAAACCTAACTCTGATTATTTACATTCAGTCTAGCCTACTATTTCTAACTGGAGAATGACATGGTTTTACAACTAAACTTATCTGAATGCAAGAAATATGACTATATTATTCTCTTATCGTTTGCATGCAGCTATGTACACTTAAGAAATGATTATAACGCAAAGGTTTATCGAATATTTTATGCGTCGTGCCGTGCGTATATCTATGGAAATTTCTAGCTTGAAGCAACATGCACTGGTTTGAATTTGCATAATTTATGGCATGTGTATCTTCAAATGCATGAAATAAGTTTGTTTTAAGATCTCTTTTTTTATGTATCTAGGAAATATGTTAGCTTTGAAATTCCAAATGAAAATCACTCCACATGCAATTATTATAGAAGACTGCATTTAAAGTAATATTTTAAATTGCGGAAATATGGTAATAGGCGAAAAAATCAAATAATTTTAAAAATCAGAAAAAAACCATAACGTTGCTACTAATAATTTAAAAAATTTTTAATCTGAGAATATTGTTTTTTCAAGGAAGGTCTTATGTTGTCCTTGTAAATTGATTTTCATTTTTCAAATTAACTTTATGAAATTTTATAGCATAAATTATCATTTAGATATCAATTATTCAATTATCTTTATAAAAATTATTCTATTTGCATTCAGCTTGTTATTGTGATTCTGTATCGTTTGCTTAAATTTAAATCCTTTTTTTTATATATTGAGCTTACTTTAATGAAATTTCTGTATTTTACGAGAAAATTGCTCAATTTTTACAAATAATTTTCTTTTCTTATCATATAGTTTTAGTAAAGTTTAGTTATATTTAAGACCTTTTCAATGCAAAATAAAGTCTGCATTCGAACCAGTTTCGTAATTTGGAGCTATGACTACTTGCTAATAGGATTTCATAATTTTTTAAAAATTGAAATTGTGAAATTTCACTTGTTACGAATGCCTGGATATGATATCAATAATAACTAAATATTAAAATGAATGAATCTGCCAGAAAAGTTGTGTGATTTGAAACTTCTGTTGCCCTTTAATTGAGCAATATTTTACTTAAATTAAACAAAATACGGAGTCTGGTTTTAAATTTTTTTTGAGATTTCGCCAAATGCCCTTCATGGATCTATAACATTTAGACGAATTATATATTTTTGAAATTTCAAAATTTTATTTTTCAAGATTTCAAAATTGATTTATCATTTATGAAATTTCAAAATTTTAAAATTTAAGATTTCAGTGAGTAATTCCATATATTTGTGAAATTTTAGCATCTAAAGATTCATTGAAATTTTAATAGTTCTAATTGCTATATTTACCTATCTTATTACGTAGAAAATGTAACACTCTTACTAGTTACATATGAATAGTTGTAGCGTGCAAACAAATTTAACCATTGCACTGAGAAGTGTGAAGTTTTGTTAATGTATATAGCTTGCTCTTTATGATTTCTCTTGGTGATATGAGCCACGTAGAGGTGAACACTCACTTTAAATTTGGACATTAATTAGAGCATACTTATTATGGCTAGCTAAATTTTTTTTTAATTACTTTTTGTGTTTTCCTTGCATTATGTTATACCGTGGATAGTGCCTTAATTCCACTTATGTTTGCAATAGACTAACTATTTGTATAAGACTAACTAAAAGACAACTTCATTTGGTAATTTGTGTTACAGTTCAGTTGATGCTCTAGCTTGTAAAGCATGTTTGTAGCTATTTATGACATTCATTGAATCCGTATAAACACTTTTTACATATGGCTGTATAAATCTTTTGAAAATACTCCTTTTTTTTCATTTCATTAAAATATGTCGTAAAGTCTGTATGAAGTCATCCATATAAATAATCTCTGCATATAGCTGTATAAATATTTTTAGATACTTCTTTTATCTTTCACTTCAATAGTATCTACAAGAATCTGTCTTAAGACAACGCTATACTGTATACTGTATATGGTACACTCTATACTGTATATGGTAGTATAAATACTTTGAAAATGCCTTTTTTGTCTTCATGTCATTAGGATATATTGCAGACTCTGTCTTAAGGCATGCATTTAAAAACTTTATATGACTGCATAAATCTTTTGAAGATACCTCTTTTGACCAGGATTATATGGTAGACCATATCTTAAAGCATTTTTTGAGTACCACAGAGAATAAATATATCGTATGTACAAAAAAGGCTTCTGACAACATTTAAAAAATTACCACAAAACTAATATATTTACGATCATAAATTACCACTATGAACAATTACTAACATACTCACCCAATACATTAATTTTCCTAATTCAAAAGCCTTCGCAGAATCTTCTTACACAAGTTTTCAGTCACTGATAAACATATGAGCATCATACGCATGTTCTGCATGTGACTATTTAAATCTTCTGAAATTCCTTTTTAAAAAATCTAGCTTCCCTTTTTGTATCATTCTAGGAGTTAGCGAAAACCACTCATCGATGTGGTTTTTTTCCCCTGGCCATGACAGGTCTTCCTCGTGAGTGATGGGTGAATACATGAACAGAATATAATGATGGCTATAATAGGTTAACCGCAGTGCCTGTTTTAATTTTCGGGACTACTGTCTTTCAGATAACATTGGCACTAACACATACCTGAATATACGGGGGAAGGGGGTGTAGTTCATTGTGGTTACAGTAATCTTCAAATAAAAAAGATTAGTTTTCAAAAGATTCTTGTTACGAACAGCGCCATAGTACAGATAAATAGCACCCAGTAGCATTACGAGATTTTTTTCTCATTTATCACAAATGGTTTTGGAAAGATAAAAGGAACCTGAGGCATTGCATTATTTTTCAGTTTCTCATTACATCATTTTGAAAAGTAGCATGAAGTTTTATTTTTGTCATCTCGACTTCCCTTAAGATCTGGGACATCTATGTTCTTCTGACTTCAGATCTCACCATATTATATTAATTTAACTGTTCTTGATACTTGAATATGATTGATCTGCAATTGCCCATCATCATTTTATCTTGTTTTATTCATTATCAAACATAAGGAAGTATTAGGTTGGTGCGTATGAAATGTCGGATTCTTAAGTGATTGTATAAAACTGCATATCTTTCTTCAAAAGCTGTTTATTCAATCAAAGTATGCTCCATTCGCTTTAATACACTTCTCCCAACGAGATTTTAAAGCGTAGATGCCTGTCTTAAAAAAATGTTGGTCTTTAGAATTAATAAACTCTGATATCGAGTTTTTTAGACTGTCTTCATTTTCATAGTGTTTGCCCCTTAAAAACAGCTCTAAATGCTTGAAAAAATGAAAATCGGTCGGCGAGAGATCCGGTGAATAGGGTGGATGCTGCAAAACTTCATATTCCAGTTCGTTCCAGCTTATTTCGCTCTGTCAGTGCGTGCGGTACCCACTTCTCCATCTTCTTAACCTTGCCAATCTCAGAAAGGTGTCTCAATATCGTTGTATGGTCAACTTTCATCCTGATAGCAAGTTCCCTCGTGGATACGGCTGGATCCGCTTCCACTAGAGCCTTCAGGTCATCATTCTTCACAGACGTTTTGGGTCTTCCGCGCGGCTCATTTTGCAGTGAAAAATCGCCAGTCCGAAATTTTTCGAACCAACGCTGCACTTTCCGATCGTTAACCGTATTCTCCCCAAACGCTTGGTTTATGTTGCGTGCAGCTTTTGCAGCACTATTACCAAGTTTGTACTCATATAAGAAAATGACGCGAATGTCGGCAGAATTCATATCGGCAATAAACTCAAAAGAAATAACAAAAGGGAAGACCTTCGAGAAAACCTATTTTGCTGAAATGAGTCTCTGGCAATGGACAATACGACTATGAATGAGGTTATGCCAAAGACAAAAGTATAACGAAAACAGGGAGACAAACGTCCGCATGTAAAGAGAATCCGACATTTCATACGCACCAACCTAATAGAAATGTTAAGATTTCAACTTAAAACAGTAATCGAAATTTTAAACTTTCTAACAGTAATCGAATTGAAACAGTCTTGCATCTTTCCGAATTTCTAGTTTTGGAAGTGGAATAATGAAAATAATTTCATTTCTTAGATTTCTTTATTTTGCATATTTTTGGAACTGCATTGTATGGTTGTTCATTTAGATTAATAAGTTGAAATCTGTACAAGTCTTCAAATGGATCTTTTAACATATCTAAAGCAACTATTATTTAAATGAATACGTTGCTGAAATCGATTTGCATTTATATTCAGCATAAGCACTGGATTATTTATGATTGTAATTTCATAATACAGAAATTGAACTTCAACGGGAATTTTAGATATATTCCAATCATAAAGATCCACACTTGTTGCCTAGCTAAGTCATGTTTGTACTAAGTTATGGAAAATTCAAGCTTTCTAGAAATTTTGGATATTTACCAGCATTTCCAAATATTCTTTGTCCAACCAGATTAACTAGTTTGTTATGCAAACACAAATTTCAAAATAGTTCTGTCTTCAAAACATATTACAATACACCCTGACATGTATAAACCGATTTCTCAGTACTTACTAATACATGTATGTAGTTCGGTACCTGTTGTGATCTCCCTCATACAGCGGATAGCACATTTGTTATCACCGTAGCCGCGCCACCTGCACCAAATTCGGATTAAACTCTGTTCCCTGTAGATAATCCTTACAAAACAGCCGAGTGCTGGCAATGACCACGTGAAATTCTATCCTGTACAGTATTATGATGTCTCGTTTAAATGGAATTTCGGCGATTGTGTTGTCGAAACTGCAAATGTAAGCCGGTTACTAATTACAGAATTTCTGAATTATTGCATATCGGCGGGTTGCAGCTTACAGCTAGGGCAGGGATCCTTTAAACTGCAAGGTAGGGAGCGGGTATAAAATGCAAAATTTATGTTTATCTTTCGTTGAGTTCAGCTATCCTCCCACCTCACAATCAATCCGATATTTTTCGTGCTGAGCTATGACTAGCTCCAATGGGAAGGGTCCTTTAATCTTAAAGGAAGGGAAAGGGTACAAACTGAAATAACTTCTCAGTGTGTTCATGTAGATCAGTACAACGGCTTGGCATTGATCTAAATCGATTCCACATTATTTGCATCCATTTCACTCAGGATCATCCCTTATTTGGTGAAAGATACCCACATCACCAAATCACATTAGTTTAACTGTTTACAGCTTACAGCTATGATAAGGATCCTTCAAACTGCAAGGAAGGGAATGGGTATAAAATGTAAAATTTATGTTTATGTTTCATTGTGTTCAGCCCATCCTACCATAGCACAATCAATTCAATACATATCGTACTGTACCACGACTTGTACCAATGATAAGGCTCTTTAAGCTCAAAAGATGGGAACAGATACAAAATGAAATAACTGCAATATTTATTGATATAGATCAGTGCATGGGTTTGACATTGATCTAAATCGATTTCACATTATTTTCCCCAAGAAAGATCTTTTATTTCTCCAGAAATGTCTCTTATTAGGTAAAAGATTCCAAATCACTAAATATTCGTCAAACCATATCAATTTAACTATTTTTGATACTTCTCTGCTATTGATCAATATTGTTTTGTCATGTTTTGCTAATTATCAAATGAGTTAGTAGCGTGTATCATAACCCAGATATTGTTACATTTTTACATATTTCATCCTTGCACATTTAATATAAGCTTTACAAGCGTTTACAGTGCTTGTGGTCCTCATGTCTGAATTTTACTTTTTGTGATGTTTATTCAATTAAATTCTTTATTATGCTTATTTTTTGTATTTTTATAACTTAGTGAGTCTAGTAGGTCTGTCATATTGACCGATTTGCATCCTTTTTACCTGATAACTCATTATTCCTTCATTCCAAATTCAGTTGTGCTTATCTTTTCAATGTGTTTTTGCTTTAGCTTGCTTTGTTAAAATGGTTGACGTGTTTCCCTCTACGTATACTTTAATAAGAGCGTTTGCTATCAGTTGTAGCCATTTCCTTCTAAAAATATCTTCCTCATTTTATGTCAAATAAATAAGGCATCTGCTCATTGAATCTGCATTAGTTTTTAAAACAACCAACAAAAAGAGGAAGTTTTCAGTTTAGTTATATTAATGTCCTGTCTTAAAGTAACACTAGGGCTATTTGGGTATGGTACTCGTGATTTTGAACTATGGTCGATGACGAGGACGGCACCAGACCAAAAAAGGTAGATACAGCAAAAACTTATCTCAACGAGTTCAATTATCTCTGAAAATCAAATAGCAGATTCGCAGGGTTATATTAATGCTTCGAATTCCAATCTTTGACTGAAGGTTTATCTTCAATAATAACCAAAGTCATTGATTTCGTAGCACGCTGTAGTAAAATTCTTCTCCGGCGTATCTCTCGTAGCGTATCCCATTGGAAAATTAAGTAGCGATAAGACAAGAAAGAGAAAATCTTCAGTCAAAGATTTTTTTTTCTACTTTTATGGTATTTGAAAAATGATTGAGTGAATTATGATTAAATGGGAAAGTTATTAAATGATAAAATTCATTAAATCCATCTTTCCATGAGATTATTATAGGTAAAAACTTTCATATAATTTAAATTTTGCTCATATTTTCAAAGATAGCTCAGATTAATAAGATTTTCTTCTATATAATACACTCTTTAAAGAGATTTTGAGAATAATGTATATCGTAGGAGAATTAATTTAGTACATTTTATAATAATAATCTATAATTCAATTTGAGAACAATCTATATTGTGGGAGAGTCAATTTTATGCATCTCTTGAGAATTATCTATATCTAAATTCATGAATAATCTATATAGTAGAAGAATTGGTTTAATGCATCTGTTGAGAAAATATATAATTCAATTCCAGAATAATCTATGTCATAGGAGAATTAATTTTATATATTTATTAAGAGTAATCAATATCGTAGGGGAATTAATTTTATGTATCTATTAAAAATAATCTATACCTTAGGAGAATTAATTTTATACATATACTGCTATCTGTAATTGAATTCGAGAAAAATCAATATAATAGGAGGGTTAATTGTATATATCTCTTCAGAATAGTCTATATCGTAGAAGAATTAATTGTACACATCTCTTGAGAATAATAATTATATCGTAGAAGAATTAATCTCTTTTCTATGAACAGCCAAAGGTTCTTCACACCTGTTGCGGTTGGCGTTAGCAAGGATCGAACTAGCAAACTTTGGTTTGGGAGCCAGATAACATGACCACAAGACAAAAGTGATCACTCAGTCTTGAGATTGTTACCTGGCTTACAAAGCTCCCACTACAATAATTTATAGAAATATTAATTAGAATAAAATAGCTTTTCTGCTAGTTCGGTGCTTCATTTATGTTTTAACTTGTTTCATGCATTAAATATTCATGCGAAATTAATGCTTAACTATTTATTTAAATACATTTATAGATATCTTAATATTTCTGTTGCTGTTTAACATACCTCTTAAAACATTTTATCTTTCTCGAACTTCTAACGGCAAAAGTTCACAGAAAATAATCCTCTTCAGTAACAAAATGCATAAAACTTTGACAAAAGTTTTGCATTTCTACAAATTTCCCGAATTTTAATCCTTGTTCCCATCGGCTCTATGCAACATCTTCCATTATGCCATTTAAAACCATCGAAATCAGTCACATGCATAACTTTAAAACCGAAACATTCTTAAAAGCCTCAACCCCTGTAGACCCAGAATGGTCGTTAAAAGTCACGACATTTTAAATGTGATAAACGCGACTGTAAGGTTCTTTTTCCTGGCGTCGTTCCTGACGATATCTCCCTTTGCAAAATGCTAATTCCCCAACCTGGAATTGCTTCACCAGTAGTAGAAATTTGAGTGCTGGTCCCTCCACTTCTACAGCAGGTGCCTGTGCAAATCCATGGAACTTCACAAAAGCAAGAGTTTGGTCGGTAATATTAACCCACCAACTAAAATGTGATGGAGTGTAACGCGATTCTTTTTCCCCAATTCGCTCTCTCCAGAGATCTGCAGCCTTGCAGAATCTTAATGAAGCGTTCTGTTCTAAACTGGAAGGACTAATTAAAAAATAATCAGAACGAGCTTGAGTGTTATGGAGGAGGGGGATTCTCCATAACCACTGCTAGGCAACACGCAGCGAACATTAAACATGTCATCGTGCCAGGGTTTCTGCTTAATTTATAAAAGGGAGGTTGCCTCTTCATGTGTTCTTGCATCGCCTCGGGAAATGTTCTGAAGAGGCGCGAGGGGCTGGCTGCTGCGTAACTTCCTTTTGAAATTTCGCACTGGAAAAGTCTGCTCTGGGAGGAAGGGATTTATGGAACATTAAAAGATTTTTAGCGCATTTGTCATTTTATAACAGAGCTTTATTTAAATAATGGAAGTTTCGCCCGTCTTCCAGAAATTAGCTGTCGTTATGTGATGATATTTTTGGTTCTTATTGCTTGCTGTCATTTGAATGCCGATAGTTATTATTTCCTGTGTACAGCTGCTTTTGAGAGCAAAAGAGATTTGGTAGCGAAGCATTTTAAAATTCTGTGACGCTTTTGAATCGATTGTTGAAAGTTTGTTGAAATGGATGACATAATATATTAATAACTTATTCGAAATACATTAAACTTGGTAAGTGAGTCAATTTAAATATGCGCCAGTGTTCTTTATTGTCTATTGCACTAAAATCTTTAAGATACTACTTAATACAAACAGTTGTTTTTAAGAAATAAACGTGGTTTTTTTTGCAATTGCTGTAAAACTAAAGACTATATCGATTTGGATTATTTGTTAGAAGTATATTTAGTCTGTTTAAAGTATACTAGATATCTGTTTTCTCATTTATAACGCAGTTTTATTTCAAGGATGGTAGTTTTTTTATCAATGCCATCTATAGTCTGGTTGATTGTTATTGAATGATGTATAACTCGTAAAGATTATTCAATGAGAAAAAATGCTTTGACCTTTCATTGAATCTTCTATAACAAGGTTTGAAAGTTTGTGCATGCAGATTGTTCAGATATAAGAAAGAAACATATATGTTAAGTAATTTAACATATATGTAAAGTTAGCATAGCAACAAGCGGAACATATATTTGCATGTTGTGTAATTTATTAGATTTATCTTAGAGCAAAAAAAAAATGAAAAGATGTAGCCATAATATATTTTATTGTGTTCTTCATGTATATTTTTCTTTTTTCAATCATTAATTAATTCATAAAGTATTTTCAACAACTTTCTCATCTTACATGATAATTTAGATATTGTTGAAGCATTTTTTTCTTTGAAATGTGCTTGCCAATATCTAATGAAGAATTGTATTAAAGAAAAAATTAGATATTGCTAAAGATCTATATAACTTGATAATTTTGCACATTGTTATATTACACTCAACTAATCTGAGATCTAATAGTGATTACACAATATTAAATTTGATAACTAATAGCGACTACATTTGATAACTAAATTTAAGAATTAACAACAACTATACACAATTAATTCGATCTCTAACAACGACTATGAACTACTATATTTGGCAACTAACAATGAATATACGCAACTAAATCGGACGTTACACAAAATTAAATCATGGAATTTACAATGATGTTTAATGACGTTATGCATTTTTTACTATGCATTACCTTTATTTCCTTTTGTAAGTAATCTTAATCAAAATTAACGTATTTAAAATTTAAAAAGGTTTAAAATGTGCCAAATTACCATCTCATTTTCCTTGAATAACAAAGTAAACAAAGTTCAGGACATTAACTTTTTTTTCTTCAACTTGTTGCCAACTTTATTAAAGGAAATAATTAACTTCAAAACTGAAAAATGAATTAATTCAAAATTAGTCATTGTTAAAATTTAGAAAATGATAAAAACATAATTTGATAACTAAACACAAAGCCGGAGAGTAACTAAATGAAATAAAATTATGAATTACTCATTTTGCATTAACTTTCTAAAGCAATAATAATTACTAATTACATTTGCCTATCTGCAACCGCTAAAATGATGCGCAAGACTTTCCTGGTGCTTCTGGTTGAAAAATTCAGTTAGTCGCCACTAATCTCGCTCTAGTGATAATATTAAGAGTTTATCTTAAAGTTTTAATTGAATCTTGATTTTACCTTTCACATTCTAGCCTTCCTTTAGATGCTGTTGGCAAAATATGCGTCATTTCGCCCAGCGCTTGACTTCAGACTCTACCCAGGCAAATGATCTAATCATCAAGTTTTAATTTGTATGCTAATACCTGTGTCGAGTCTGCATATTTTAAGGAATTTTAGTTAAGAAAGTGAAACTTAATAAAAGTGGAACTGGTTGTACCCATCTTCGCAACCCCCTCTAGGGTATACTCTTTTTTTTTCAGAAAATTACTAGAGGAACTTTAATTTCGAAGCCCAGAAACAGTCTTCTACTGAATATCGACCGAAAAATTGCATGTTTTCCAGTTTTCTTTCTTTTTTCGTTCACCATGCTGCACGAACTTGGAGCCCAAAAATTAAATCTTCTGAATTCTCTGATCTGAAAAATAAAGGAAATATAAAATCAGAAAGTAGAAAAAAAAATTCACATTGTAAAATTACATCCTGGGCAATTCAAATAAGTATTCACTTTCTTCGACGCCAGCCTTTTCATTTTTGTTATAAATCACGAAAGTGGTAAATGCTGTATTTTAATAGAAAAAAACAGAGTAGATAGGTAAAAGAATTCTCTTTAGGGATCTATATGCTGGTCCTGTAAAGCATCATATTTTAGTCTTTATTTATGCAGAGGTAGAAATGAAGATGTAAAGTTTCATAATCAAGTACGAACAATCACAATTTGAAATTACTTCAAATAAGGATTCGCTTTCTTTTACCCCAGTTTATTCGTCTTTGCTATAAATCATGAAAATGGTAAACATCCTATTTTAATGGAGAAAAGAAAGCATATAGGTAAAAAAAAACTCTCTATAGGGATCTACAGGTTGGTCCTATAAAGCAGCATATCTTATCATTTTATATAGGTAGAGATAGAAATAAAGATGTACAGTTTCATTGCCGAGTACAGGGGGGCTGCGGTGGCCTAATGGTAAGGTCTCGACTTCGGAACTGGAGGGTTTCACGATTCTATCGAAGAACCGTTATGTGAGGGGGGGGGGGCTCTTCCTCGTTAAATATATCAGGCCAAACGTCCTCTAGCTGGTGCTGTGGGGAGGGGGGTGCCTGTTCGGGTCTCATCCTCGTCATCTGACCGTGGTTCAAAATTACGAGGTCCGTCACGAAACAGCATTCATGTTGCTTTAAGCGGGACGTTAGTATAACTAAACTAAAAAAAACTAAAATTGCCGAGTACGAAAGTACGAACTATTGCTATGTAAAATTACATCAAATAAGCATTCGCTTTCTTTTACAGCAGCTTTTTCGTCTTTTACTGTAAATCACAGAAATGGTAAATACTGTATTTTGTTACAAAGAAACAGAGCAGATAAGTTAAAAAATTCTCTTTAGGACTCTGTATGTTGGTCCTGTAAACCATCATAACTTATCATTCAATATATAAAGAAGTAAAAATAAAGACGTACAGTAACATAATCAAATCTGAAAGTGCATATGACTGTAAGACTGTGAATCACATGTTTTGGATGGCTCTCAAATATTTTATAATAATACTTTGAAAATATCCATTTCATAAATTTTTATATATTTGTGGGCATGTCCATGCAGATCAAACTAAACACAGTGGAAATATTAACTTTTCATAAACACTTTTCTGGGATTATAGACAGATATACTTCCACGCTTTCTCCGTGGAATAGGTTTTAAAAACTTTAAGCAACGTTTCAGCATTTTTAAGCTCATATAGTCTTTTATAATGAGGAAAGTATTTAAAGACTGACGATCGATTGCAAAATACTTTTAACAGTAAAAGTCAATGCATATTACTTTAGATGTGCATTTAAAATTTAAGAATTGTAAAGTTTCTATTACACTTAAGAGCCTGCTTGGTAAAAATATTTTTAAGAAAACAATCATCTTGTTTCGCGCTTTATGAATATTAACCACATAACTGCTTTACCCATATGCCGTAAGTGCATCGATTTATCGAATTTCGACAGTTGTAAATAAAATTTAAGCCATTCAGAATGATTACAGTTCAATTATAAAATTACTTTGAATGCATATATAAGACAAGTATTCAATGGATTTCTTTTTGAATCAAAATAAGGAAATATTATCAAAGTGAAGTGTCATATTTTTAGATAGTACAGAAAGTGGTTAATATCATTCCTTAGTTAAGTGGTTGATAGTATTTTTAAAAAAACTAAATACATCTTATTGAAATAAGAGAATGCGGGTTTCAGGAAAAAAAGCAATATAATACACTGAATTTAAATAAAACTAAAAAATAGTGCATATACTATTAAAGAAAAATTAAAAGTCAATTTCCTTCATTTGAAATTATAAAAAAGATTATTATCGTTTGTTTTAAACATATGCTTAGTAAAATAAAAATAAGTAAATCTTCTTGAATTTTCTTCACTTGGTTAAAAATATTTTGGAATTTCATGTATTGATTTTATTCCTCTATTTTGTAGAAATTTTTGACCTTTGTCCCAAATTTTATCATACTGTATTACGGTTCAAAAATATGTTTTATATATTTAGTATAAAAAATCATATTGCTACCAATCGCTTTGAATTTAAACTAAAGAACCCGATAAATGTTTTTGCAGAAAATTCCAACCTTCTATCGAAACTTATATTATGTTGGAACCTGATTTCAAAACATATATATATAGTACAAGAAGTCAAAGAAAAACCCTGTCACTAGCAATCAAGTTCATTTGAACTGGAGTACTAGACAGAATAACCAATGAATTTTTAATTGCAAAATTTGAAAGAAAGATGTTCTTTAAAAATCCTAAACGCCTTTATTATTATTTATTTCTTTTTCAGAATGAGCCCTTCCCCCTCCCCCCAGTTTTGTACAATCAGAATCTTTATATATTAACCCCAAAAAAAGTATATCTACATGCTCAAAAAGAATTTAAATACTTATGGAAAACAAAAGATTTTTTAAGAAAAGAATACCGAAACCTTGTGGGGCAAATGTTTTTCTTTTTAGTTCCGATGTAAAAATTGACGTATCTGATAAAATCATACATATCTTTTAAAGCGAAAAAGAAAAGTACTCCTTCTAATGTTAATGTCCAAGTAAAAAATGCGCTTTATTTCGTATGAATAAAGAGGAATGCTTGTTTGTGTGACCTATAATACAAATACGATCGTGTTATAACAACGTTTAAGTAATGATAAAGCGCATTGCCGATATATTTAAGCCCACAAGTGTACTAAAATACAATTTCATTAAAAATTAAGTAAGATTTCTGTATTTTTCAACTGCAAGGGGGGGTCCAAAAAAGATTGACAAAGCAAAAGAGGAATGCGTTATTAAACAATAGACACAGGATACAAACGGTATTTAAGAAACATACGTGTCTGTCACTTGTATACATAATCATCAAACCGATTCAGGCATTTATTACACCCCTGAATCAATTTTTTTAACCTGTTTAGGTAATAATCAGGTCCCTAACGATTGAACCAGTTCTCGGCCCATATTTGGACACCACCGTCTGATATGAACCTTATTTCGGATAAGTGTATATTCAATGCCGAGAAAAAGAAATAATGACTGGGAGTCAAATAGGTGCTGTATAGAGAGTGGCTTTAGAGCTCCTACCTGAAAGTTTTCATGTTGCTGTTCCCCATTTGCTCTCTGCCTGCTTCAGAAGATCAACACCATTTCGCCACCTGTTGTTCACTCATTGCTTCAATCTCGTACACTTCAGCGATTTGTCTGTGAATGTTCGATGGGGACACATTCTTGGCCTACTAAAATCGTTTCACAGCTTGCACCGCCACTCTAGATCACTTCTCTAGACGTCTTTTCTTCATTGTCGCTATTTCAGGTCTCAGTATTGACACTAACTGCTCGAACGACTGATCTGAAACAACTAGGTTATCCGTCTCTACTCTGGGTAACAATATTCCCATCCACAATTTCTACTTTCTAAATACTTCTGCTTGTAAACTTTTTTGGAGCACCCTTCGTATATCAGCCGAAAATACTATCTCACTAAGTAATTTCTACAAAAATTTAAAGTATTGTTTACTAATGACACAAATTTCATTTCCTCATTTTTTGTCCTAAAATTTATTCGACATGCAATCTAAAATGCTTATTTTATTCTCATCATGAAAACAATGAAACTAATATTCACTGTTTTATCAAGGCATTCAATTACATGCTTTCGCCAATGTTGAAAATTAAGTAGTAGACATTAACTTTGAAGAAGATAACAACATACATTAAAATTTAGAGGAATAAGGGATACATAATAAGACTATCATAAAATATTAAATAGTAGACATTAATTCCACTTTTATTCCTATAAATATGGAACTTTAAACTCTCTCGTATTGTAAATTATGGTTGCTCACGCTTACTTATTTACATTTGTTAAATGATTTCATTAAATTTATATTTTACTATCAAATAAAAAAAGTATAATTTTAAATCTCATTTAATAATTTATAGAAAGTGAAATTAATATTCTAATAAGCAATCCATGACTATTCAAAGATATCAAACAAAAAAAATAAAAAATAAAGAATAAATAAGTGCATGCATAATAAAATTTTTATTATAAATTCCTTGTTAAATAATTGTCTAGAATAAAGTCCTAATGATCTGTACAAATATGCTGAATTTTTTATTTTTCTGTATTGTGAAACAGTTCATTCTCTAACAATGATTATATTTCAGGAACTTCATCAATTTTATAAAATACTTAATAGGTTATCTAGTGCATTTGCTTTAAAATGTGTAGTGGCAGTTACTATAAAATGCATTACAATTTATGAACACTAATAAAATGATAATCCAGAGTAGTTATGATAGGGAACAGAAGACTAAAAAACTCTTCTACAAGCATAAATTATTCATCGTTTAATAAATTTAGAAGAAAACATTAAATTTTGATTACGATTTGGCAAAAATTAAGCATCATGTCCGATATGATCTTAAAATATCTTTCTTTTAATTGCCTTTTCACTGAAATTACCTTAAAAATTCTTTCTAGTTTACACTGAAAGTTTTGCAGATTCTTTTTCCAACATAAATACATATTTATTATTTCTAAATTTTGATTTTTTTAAATTATAAAAACCCCAATAAATTGGTAAATACTGATTGGCGCATAACTATCTGGCGTTTTTAAACACTATTTATTATGAAAAAGGTAACATAAAAATTCAACAGTGACATTTTTTAACCATTAATCCTGAGGAACGTGCGATAAACGATGATTGAATGATCCGCATTGAAGTTGTCGGCCAGTATTCAAGTTGTCAAGTTTTCGTCCCTTTTTGAGACTGCCAGAAGTGGCTGGTTTTCGAAATCCGCTTGTCTATCGCTTCCTGGCCTTTTTTCTAAACTAGTGTCGCCACATTTGAAACCGGCAAACCATTACATCGACTTTCGCTAATTGCGCCCTCACCGAAAAGTTCGTTGAGATCGCGACATGACTGCGCAAGGTTTCCATAATTTCTCAAAGCATTATAGCAAAATATGACAAATATCAGTATGATTATCGTCAAAGCCTATTTATAGCCTAAAATTAGAAGAATATTTTCATTCCTAAATTTATAAAATATTGTAATTTTTCATTAAAATATAACACGTCAAAAAACATCTGATAATTCCGCACCAACTCAATATTAATTGAATAAATGTCATCCATTTAGTTGGCGATCCTTTGCTTATTATGATCGTTAACAAATGAATAAAAGCTCGAAATGCCTCTCAATGCCACATTCTCTACAAAAGTTGACTAGAAACGCTAATTTCGTCTTTAAGAATATATTCCAATTAAATATCAATTAGCTTCGTATCGATATAGACATGGTCAGAGTGAACTTCCAATAAGGATTTGTTTAAACCAGTGGATGTTTGCGTTTTAATCAAAATTTTCAGTTTGTATGTATGGAAGATATAGTCTACTTTTAAGTTGTATAAAATAAACAACAAGAAAAGCACTTACTAATTTTGATGTTTCTTTCTATCGCCAAAAAAGTCTTATCTATACAAAAAATCTCAACTATATCATGCTCTGTTTACCACTTTAAATTTGAGCTTATATAAGTAGAAAGTATCTATCTGGATTTAAATATTAAAAATATACATGAAATATTACATCTCTAGTATGTTTTATGTTTTTAAACAAACTTGAAACATAACTTTTAGACAATCTAAACACATGAACGCAGGTAAAAAGTCATTGCTTTAGTATGGATATAAATCTAACATATACCATATATATGATTCTGGTACAATATAAACATAGGCTATGCATGAAACCTCGTAATTTTTGGATTAAAAGTTTGAACAGATATCTTGATGCACGTATGTCTTCTACAACAGTTACAAAAAGTTGCAATTTCGTACCTTTTTCTTACAACGAATCAAAATTGTGATTAAAATCAGACTTCAGAACGGGATTGTAATCTAGTTGCCAACATGAGTAGCAATTTACATCATTATGTGTCAGATCTTTTCAAAAATTAAATTTAAAAATTGCTTTGAAAGAATCGTTCGAATTTTTTTTTCAAACTATCATATCCGGTCACAGAAATATAAACGGATTCACACACCAAATCAATCCATTGAGTTCTCTTTTTGAATTATTTACCAAAGAGCGAGCTCTCCAGTTATTTTGAACTTCTTGCATACAGCCAACCACCCCGCCACCAGTGAACGTAGTAGTATCGACAGGATTTGTTGTGATCGACTGCTGAATAAGTATTGCCCAACCTTACATTGACCGAACAGTCAAACTAACATTCCTTTCTGGGTAGTAAATAGCTGTCTTTCTCCCCGTCTGCACTCTCTCAAAAAGTTGGAATGAAACTATCAATCTTTAACATCATATCTTTCAGGGTTTTGAGATTACCTGGTACCATTATGAGTGTAATTAAATCATTATTTACAATCTTCAGAGTTTTCCTCAGCTCTGAGATCTCCATACATTCCATTAAATAGTGGCAAACCATACCAATTTCTCCACAAATGCATTTATTTTCTTCAAAATCTTTGAAAATATGCAGGTAAAGTTATTTTGTACTGATGGCAGTGTTGCTGTTGAATGGACAATTTATTTCATGTTCATTTGTTTTTTATTTATGTAAATAAAGTCCTAAGGCAAATTTCTCCTAATTTTCGCTGCTTTCATTTCATGTTTTCTCGTTAAATAAAACAATTTACCTATTTTCAAACTTCTACACCGGGCATCCATCGGATAGATTTTTTTGCTAATATATAATATCAAAACCTGCTCTAAATTGCGATGGACAGAAAGGCTTAGTGGTAGAATGCTATGAACTGACAGTTTGCAAGTTCGTATCTAATTTCAGAAAAGTTGAATAAAAATTGTTTTTTAATGATTTACTTTCTGTTATTTCTCGTTTGTTCTTATAATTTGTGTATCGTTTTAAATCTAAAATATGCAAAGCATTTCGTCCTGTTGTTTGGTTTGGTTGGTTTGTGTGGTTTAGTGGCGCAAGAGCCATAGTTGGCCATACTGCACCAGACATATGGTTAAAATATAAAATACTTGTTGTGTATAAAAGTATGTAAAAGTAGAAACTATTTGATAAAATTACATTGTAATGTCTCTCAAGAGTGAAAAACAAGATGTAAGAAATGACAATAAAAGGAAGTATTAAATAAGATGGTAAAACCCAACTGTTTTTTAAAATTCAAAAAGATTTTTGTGGGACGTTCTCCCACAAGTATTTGCTAGTTGAAGCATTAAAAAATCGCAAAAGATACTGAGTAAGATCAGGGCATTCAATTATAATGTGTAAAACCGTTAAATCCCTTTGACATCTGGAGCATAGAGTAGCTCGATCTCCTAATAAAATATGTATGTGGTTTCGTCTTGTGGATTAAAACAGATGTAAGGCTTAGTTCATTTAATAAAGTCTTAATTTGGGATTAGTGAGTTTTATATTTGACTTTAATTAACACATGGCTTATCTACGCAAACTACGCAACAATATTTATTCCATTATAAACTAAGATCAAATGTCACTACTACGAGATAGTTATTGAGATGACAATAGTTTCTGTTTTCAGCCAATCTGATAGTCTACTCAAAAAAAATTATTCCATTCATAATAGTAATGATTCGTTGTATCCTTTAAACATGTATAAAATTGTAAAAAGAATACTCAAATTCAAAAACAAAATTTTATATGAATCATTCTCCGATTACTCAACCAAAGAAATTCTTCCTAGAATCCATTTTTGCTCTTAGAACGGAAATCCGACCAAACATTTTTGTTTCCATCATTTTATACGAAGCAATCCGAGAAAGAGACTATTTTTTTCAAAAAGTTCAGTTTGCTGCAGTGTTATCTCCAGAGAGAACAAGAAGAAGATATCAAAGTCACAGCAAGGAGGAAGAGCATGACGGATGCAGAGGCTCAAGAGCAAGCGCATCTCATCCAATCCTTCTCCAACTGGAAAATAGCCTCGCATGCAGATTGCTGGGGTGATGAGGTGGGTGCTACGATGCTTGCTTTTATCGACTTTTTCTGGCCACGTGTTGATCAGAGTCATTCTTTCGCGGGTGACGCGTCACGTGGGATATCGCGTGATTTATACCCGAAATCATTCTTCTTGTTCGTCCTTCTCTTTTATTTAGTGGAATTTTTTTTATTCTCCTTTTTTTAAAAAAAACAGGAGATGCTTTTTGGACGGGAGCTATTTCTTCTACGTCAGAAGATAGAATAGCAGTTCATTTTCCTGTCTGTAGCGGTTAAGAGTCGCAGTTTCCTGGAGAAGAATAATAATGGTAAAGTTGAAGGGGGGGGAGGAAAAAGTCAGGTAGCGACGCTTAGTTGATTTTTTTGGAAAGGGTTCTGATGCCACTGAAATTTATAGTTCAGGATTTTAATAACGAAACTTAGGGATGTTTTTTTAGATCCCGTAAAAAACTTTCCACTCAAAAACATGAGAAAAAGTGCTAGTAGAAATATTGCAATAATAATAATAATAATATAATTCAATAATATTTTAAAGATCTATTATAAAGTTATTTTTTTATCGTACCTGAAATATATTGAAAAAATATTACAACAGTCAAAAAATTCTGTCTCCAAGTTATTATCAAAGTATCTTTTTATAATTATTTTAATCACACTATGTCAGAAAAGTATATTTTTGGAATTAATTATATCTGTCTTGCAGCATAATAATTTAATGTTGTTTTGAACAAGACGGATGATGTTTGGTATATAGTATTTCAATTTTGTTTCTGAAATTTTGAAAGTAATCCATTTACAGACTTAAAAACATAATTTTCTAAGTACAATGCTCTACCGAATATCCGGTCTAATACGGCAGAAAAATAGACCAGATTACAAAAAAAAAATCCCAATAAGCCCGTCACTCTGAGAACTTATTTCTTTGTCCTCCGATACCAGAAGAAAAAGATTTATATCATAACTCACAGCTACAATACGCACTTTCACACTTCTTATTGATTGCTAAGCCCTCCATCTCAAGTCACGTAGAATGGGAACGCGGCCTCTGGCCGGTGAAACATAGAAACAGTTTCCGGTAAAGTGTCGAGTTAAAATAAAAGACTGTATTTTATATATGTTTATATACTGCACTGCAAGAATTTATTAGAAAAATGTAAGTTCAAAGACATAACTGTTCACATTTTAACATAAATTCTGTTCACTTCTCTGTGGTATACTTTAAAAGATCCAAAAAACAATTTATGAATTTAACTATAATCAGGAACAGGTTCAACAATAGAGATCCAACAAGAAGAACGCTGCTCTTTTCCTGTCATAACTTGTATATTTGTTATACTTATACCATTTGTATAGGACACTTTCAAAGACTTTAAAATGATGACAATGCAATGTTTTGTCTTCTCAATTAGTTATGGTGGAAAAAAACTTAGCTTGATAGTACAGATGTCGAATGGTCTCTAATCAAATATTCTGGAGTGTACATATAGAACTTGAACACAATGACCCACAATTGTTTTGAACGAGATGGATAAATTTTTCTGAAAATTTGAACATAATCTATTCAAAGAACATTAACTTTAAAGCCTAATTTTCTGTGTCTAAAATTCAGTGCATTAATATAGTAATTAAATTTTGAATCGGTATCAAATATTATACTGAATTTGTCAATGGAATCACTGACTGTTGGTTGAATGCTCGTTAACACGAGAACTAAAAAAAGCAATAAAGTAGATAGCAATACTTGCTACTCCATCCACTTAAATAAAGGTATTTAGATTAAATTTGAAAGAATTAACCACCGAGGCAACATTGGCAGGAACTATTGTTGAATTCTAAGGTACATCACTGGTCACGGGAAGCGTATTCCGTTATCGATAGGAGGTATCCAATCCCAATCATTAATGTTCGCACCAGGATGGCTTGAATTAACCACAATACAGAAATCCTCTCATAAACTGCATAAATTAAAAGAATTTGCAACACAATTTCACTATTAAGATAGTTAATTTTGAATCGAACCGATTCCTGTCTAATAAAATTGTAGTACCGGGGGGGGAAAGTTGATGGCAGGCTGCATATTCAATTGCCTTCAGTAAACTATGAAGTTCTAAATGTTAATGTATGTGATTGAAAATGAAACTCTTTGTTCTCGTGATTTTCATGGCCTTGTTTAAGGTCCACTATTTTTCTATATATCAGATGGAGAGAACATAACGTCATCATTAGTAAACATCCAAGATAGCCTTCTTTGCCTTCTATACACGTACATGTACACAAACTAATAGGAAAAGAAATGAAATCTTCTGCAGTGAGTTTTTAATTTATGATGGATCTTTGTTTGAAGTACAAGTAATTGAATATATTAGTTACGTCAAATTATAGTACACACAGGAATAACAAATTTACGAAATATATAACACCAAAAGGTTGTCGAATTGCAACATTTTAGATTTTATTAATACTTTTGCATGCAATAATGATTCTGAATCATGCTTTCCAAATGCAGAATTTTCGATAGCTAAATTCGTTACTTAGGATTGTTATATGTTCATCGGCATTTCTTTGCATTCAACACACTTAAGTAGATACTACAGATTTACTGTCACTTTGGAATATTCTTACCAAGAAATAGGAACCTTTCAACACTCAATATTTTAAATATTTTTAATGAGGCAATTTTATTTATCTTGTATCAAAATTTTATTCACCTCTTATTTTAACGCAACAGTCATAACATTGTCTGATTAGCATATTTTACACCATTCAAAATAATAAAGAATTTGCCATCAATTAATTCTCTAAACTGTTATCTAACTCATTTTCTCGCTTAAATTTTTTTCCTTACTTACAAATCCAAAATATATTACAGATTTCAATTAAAGATTTATAAGACATTAAAAAAGAAAAACTCTTCTTTGTATAAAAAATAAGAAATTTTTAATTTATATCTCATATTATTTTTCTAT
>JAPMOQ010068116.1:241146-290215 GCA_026543055.1 Argiope trifasciata | reverse complement strand
TACAAATGATTTATCCCCTTTTATTCACCAAAAATTATTAATATTTAGGTATATCTATAATCATTTTTATTGATATTACGAAAGACATCCCCGTTTATTCTCATTACGAAAATACATCCTGTAACAGAAAGTTACAGTAGCACTGAACCAGTGAAAAAAACAACGCAACTTAAAGAATACAAATAATTAATTAGACTCCCAAGAGCGATAAAATACAAGAAGCAAACGAGATAAGCATGTCCTTTGCCTCTATAATAATCCTTTCACACACAATGATTTGAATGCCCCAGACAGCTTCACATGTTCAACAAGGCAAATAATTTATTCAGATATTTAATAGCCTCATCTCACAAATGAGAAGGGAGACATTCGAAGCAAACAAAATATTTTTAATAACAACCCTACCAGAACGACAATTAAAACTTAACAAATCGCCCCACAAATGCAGTAGCGTGAATATTTAATATCAGTTTTTTTTTAATAATAATGATAAAAAAGCAGCGAGTTAAAAGAAGAAAAGAAGAACTATCTGCGAGCGAAAAGATTTTGATACCATTGAGCTGTCCACAAGCCCGTATCTCCTCTGGTGCACCCCTTACCCTACCCCCTCCGACAACCATTCAGAACTCCACAACGAAAAGTTATAATTTATCTCTCAGCGGCCCACCCTCGCCAAGCGGTACAATGGATGGCTAGTTTCTATGTTGCGTCAAGTCTCATTGTCGTCCTTGAAGTTGTCTTGAAGCCAACAGATTTCAAGTTTCTTCTTTTTATAGTTTTTTTAATATCTTTTTCTTCACGCAACTGCCCAATGGTGAAACGAACGGGTCCGATAGCAATCTGCCCCGCCTATTCAACGTGAGGTGATCAAAATCCTCCCTCTGTTTTTTGGTGGGCCACCTGCAGTGGAACAACCCCCTCAGCTGATTATAGAGGCCCTTTCTCGTTTTGGACCCATGCATCCATCTCCATTCAGTGTTTAAGGGGGAACTGAAACGATATGATAAAAAAAAAACTGCACGCAAGAGTTCTTACGGGTAGTGACCCCTTGAGAAAAAATATTATAATAATTGTGGTATATATTTATGTCTATATTTATTTATTTTTGGTTGTTTTATGTTTCCATGCTTCTGGTCGGGCTTAGTGCTTTTTAAATGACAACTTAGAGGTTTGGTAAGTGGTTTCTTGGCGCTTTTGGAGGTCGTAGCTTTTCAATTTGTTTATGGTGAAATGTTCAGCAAACAAATTGTTCGTTTATTTTTTTTTATATGAAGTTCGATTTGGACGCGGAAGGCTGGGTTTTTTTTTTCTTTCGTTATTTGTTTGTTTTTTGTTATGTCTCGAGGAAATTACAGTTTTGGTATGTTAAGTTGCAAAGAATGTGAGCTCTGTGGAAAACGGCGTTAAAAATGTGTGGCAAATAGTTAGTAAAAACGTTAATAAGTATTTATTTTAGTTTTGTTTGGTGTTTACTTTCATTTTAAGTGATATTTACCTTTCAAGATAAGAGTGTAACTTCTGAGTTCCGAGTCCTAATAAAGTGTTGAAAAATGTCAACTATTCCACGATTCTTTTGTTATTGCTTACTTTAGCTCTTTGCGGAAATAATAATAAAAAATGAGATACAAAGTTAAAGAAAAGAAAAAAATTAACTTGTGCACTGAAAAACAAACAAAGAGATATATTTGTTGAATTTCTTTATTGAGTGCTTTTAGCATATGAGGTCCAGTTTTTAATCGTTGTGAATACCATTTATATTATACTTTCTATAGAATCTTTTATGCATAAATTTTGTAAATAATTTTCTTAGTTATATTGTTTTGTTAGTAGCTTTCTAAGTTATATTATTTTGCTTATTATTTTCTAAGTTATATTCCTCTGTTAGTTATTTTTAAGTTATATTCCTTTGTTAATTATTTCTCAGTTACATTCTCTTGTTAATTATTTGCTAAACTATAGCATAATGTTTATTATGTTCTAAATTATATAATTTTGCTCGTTATTTTCAAAGCTATGTTATATTGTTTATTATTTTCTGTTATATTCTTTTGCTAGTTATATTCTCATTTGTTAATTATTTTCTAAAGTATATTCTATTGTTTATTATTTTCTAAGTTGTATTATTTTGCTAATTATTTTCTAAGTTATATATTTTTGGCTAATTATTTTTTAAGTTACTTATTATTTTCTTAATTATTTTCTCAATTACTTTCTAAATTATATTATTTTTTTAATTAAGTTAACTAAATAGTTTGAATATCAAGTTTCGATTAACTACAAAATCGTGTTATTTTTATAAATATTCAATTAATTCAGAAAATGATTAACATAAATCATACTGAATGCAACGAATGCTGGATTCGAACGCAATGAAATCATATTGAATTTAAACAATGAATATACATATTGAATAAAACTATATGGTCCTCTGAATAAACTTTCTAACTTGTAATATTGTGATAACTCTTTTTCATAACTTCGGGTAGCGACTTTGGATAACATCGGTTTCTAATATCGTAGATGGAGTAGTAGTAGTAAATTGTAGAGGAATTTCGTCGCTTGCAGGTGAAAGATAGAACCTTTCTCAGTTTGAAATAATGGACGAAATTCTCGAAAATACATATTTGATAAAACAATAAAAAAAAGAATTTAGTTTCAATATTTATACATTTTTCAAGTTTTTCAACTATAAATTTGTACCACGAAATTAATTGTTAGAACTTATACAGAAAAATGTTTTTTTAAAAAATGGCGAGATTCGATAAAAATGTACACATTGACTGATTTGATATCAATATAAAAGGAAATTATACTTTAAAACAGTTTAAAATTCAGCTTTAGTCAATACTATTTTCGGGAATAATCACGAAAAATTGCCAAAATAGCTCTTAATTCATTTAAAGGAATAATAATTTGCTTGGTACTCAATGTCCCCATTCTTCATCCAAATATAATAGCTCTAAGTCAAACGTCTAATCTGTAAAGTACAAATACATGCATACGTTCTCTTTGATCATTGATAGTAGTAATGTTCAGTAATAGCAGCCCTGAGTGTATAATTTGCTCCATTAGTTAAGAGCTTCCTTATTAACATATAGATTTTAAAAGTGATGGATTAGAGTTTTGATCTATGAAGTGTTAACGCTTTGCAAGATCGCAGATTTTTAATATATTTATGGCCAAGTATCAAAGAATTAAATTATTTGTTTACTATTGCATGTTCATTTTGAACAAAGAAATGTTCAATGTAGTTTTACTATAATTCGAGGAAAATATAGTTTTTTATACAAAATGGAAGAAACATAGGGATAACGCGTCTTCCACGTGATCTGTTCTGGGTTGGAGTCTCGGACATGGCTGTTATTCGGACTGTTGTTCAACCTGGCTTGAACATGGCTGTTTTTCATCTCTGTCCCATCTGTGAGGCTTGTGAATGTGACCCCTGTAAAAAGGGATTGTGCAAGTGAATGTGACGCATGAGTAGCTAAGACGTAATCGGGGCAATAGATGACGCTTCTGAGACTCGCGGTTTAAAATAGCTGACTTCGTCAACTGCTTTGTTAATGGCAAGTGCCATAAGAAGCTACAACAATCCCTAGCCAAACTAAATTAGCCAACAAGCCAAGCCAAATTCCCCACTACACCAGTAGAAGGACGTTTGGCCCCAACGGATTTAACTTGCACTAAACCCGCTTACATGATGACTCTTCGATGAAATCGGGTCTCGAATTTTAAATCTTACAACCAGACCACCGCTATTTCTGAATCATACCTCGATCCAAATTTATAAGATTTATCCGAAAATAATCCTAGCATTTCCTATAAACAAGACTTTAACATAATTAATTTAATCAAAAACAGAATAAATCTATTTCCTCCTCTAATAAATTCTTTTCTGCGTTTGAGATTTAAATTTATTAACTGCTAAAAAAGAATGAAATAATTAAAACTCAAAGTATAAAAATAATCTTAACTTTTACGGAAAACTGTGGAACCACAATTATTATCGTTTGATAATTATTTTTCTATTAAGTGAATATTTATTTTTGCAAACGATTTACCTTTCATTGAATTCCAAGAATTTTATGAATAAATATCATTAAATGCTGGGAGAATGTTCTTTGTTGTTAATAAAATGCTTATTTTTCTATCAGGAAAATATTTAAATATTTTTCATTTTTATTCTGCTCTTTCCAGTTGTCTTTATTTCTAAGAGTTAACTAGAACTTTTATCCTTAATTCAGGTTATCATCAATGTTTCTAAAATTCGACTCTTTGTTAAGATTACTTGGCATGACTTGATGAATATATATTACTTCGTTATTTAAAAAGAGCATTATATTTATTTGCTGAATTGTTTAAGTAGGTAGAAAGATTTTGAACGAAAAATAAAGCGAAAATGGTGTTTTCAATCTAACAGTCTAGATGCACTTTCCGACTTTCGAATTAAATCACGTATTCCATTTAAGAGTAATTTAATTAAATTGAAGCAGAAATTATAGAAGTATTTGAATTATTAACGTTTTGTACGTCATTAATTTTGCATAGATTCTGAAGAAAAAAAATCTCAAATTGAAGTTAGAACGTTAATCTTAAGAGTAAAAAAAAAAAATACTTTGGTTGTCTCATTTTTAAGAATTTAATTTAAACATTACTAACAGAATTTAAATAGCTTGCTCATTCTCTATGTAAATATATCATTACTAGTTAAGTTTTAAAATTTGAAAATAACGAAATGTAATTACTCTGATGTCTAAATTTTTAATTTATCTTTTGCAGGTGAGTTTCCTCTCGAGAATCTTTGTAGAATATAAAAATAAAGCTGACGGAAGTAGAAAACGTTCATTAGGAAGTAAGCTTTACGAGTTTTTGTATAATATTTCTTATTTTATTGCAGTTTGAATAAGTTTTATTTTATTACTTATAAAATGCGTTTATAATTCAGTATCTAGAGATCTCTTACAAAATAAGTTATCTAGAAGTAGTTACTATGTCAAATGTAAAGACCACAAAACGCATAATATTTGAATGACGGGCTGCTGAGCATCGGAATAATGGTCCAATGGGAATATATTCTTCCTCCAAAAACGCTCCTTTCGATGATTTTCAGAGCATTTTTGTAGAATAGGACCTTAAATTGTCCAACTCTGCAACATGCTGCCACGGAGGTCGAACCCTCAGCTGCTTCTACCTTCTCAGCTTCGTACTGAAGGTACCTTCTTTAGAGATGTAAGGAATAAATAAACAGAGTCTCTGACATGCATTGTTTATGAAATTTTTGCATCTTTGGCAATAAAGGTTTCTAAATATTAACCCTTTCAAGCAAAATACTTTGCAACCAATACTGCAGTTAAATTATGTTTCGATTTGTGTAATAGTATTATTAATATAAAAATGCAAGCAACTAAGAAGTTTTAATATATTTGCAAATTATAGTTCCCTTAATAGAATGTGTATTTGCGCGTGGCACCAACCTCATGGTTTCGACCCGCGATCAGATGGCTAGGATGCTGCCTGAGTAAGCAAGTTCTCTCAATACCGAGCCAAGCCAGAGGGAGAGCGTTAGTAGTGGATGGATATAGCCCGCACCGGGCTTGCGAACACGACTGTTCTTCTGAGAAATCTGATCATGAATTTGAAGCTTTCCGGTTCTGAAGCCGAGACCTTACCCCCCAGTCCAAGAAGACTCCCGTAATAGAGTGATTCAACTAAATAATTAGCCAAATGCAAATCAAATGTATTGGTTAGTAATTCAGTTGTTTTTCTCAGAGGGCACTTCGTGTTTTTAACTTTTTTTTTTCATCCCAGGAGGCATAATTTATATAAAGAGACGCGGACAAAACACGTAACAGCTAGGCACAAAATCAGAAGAGTGGGAAAAAAATACCTTTGTTTTTATACAGTAAGATTCTGATAGGGATTTCTAACAGAGAGACTCTGATACGGATGCAGTAAGATTCCGATAGGGATGCAGTAAGATTCCGATAGGGATGCAGTAAGATTTTGATAGGGATGCAGTAAGATTCTAAGAGGTATGTAGTAAGATTCTGATAGGGATGCAGTAAAATTCTGATGGGCATGCAATAAGATTCTGACAGGGATACAGTAAGATTCTGATAGGGATGCAGTAAGATTCTGATAGAGATACAGTAAGATTCTGATAGAGATGTCGATTTAAGTAGAGGGAATTTAGGTATTTTTTTTTTCTTTTTTGAAGAAAATGCTTACCTAGACAATTTTTTTCTCTTTCACTCGGAGTATGGGAACAGCAGACTTAAGCATTTTTACAAAACTTCTGCTGAAGTAAATTAAATAGAAAAAATGGAATTGGATCAGAAAATTAGAGAGTATTTTAGAATGAAGTTAATTTGAGATGACTTACAATAAATCTTTGGAAATTAATTAGTGTTAAATTAGTTTTTAAAGTATCTTTACATAGAGAGAGAGTTTTAATTCTCATATCTAATGAATCAAGCAACTGAATATTGACTTAAATGCTGATTCATGTGTTTATATGCTACAAAGTAATGAATTTATTTCCATTTTCTGTTAAAAACGAGGTCATTCTGTTTCGATCTCTTAAATTGTTGACATATTGATTGAGTCAATAAAAGTTCTCATTTCAGATCTGTATTTACTTCCTAAATATTGATTCGGAAACCGAGCTTAACGGAGAGATCCATTATGTTTCAATGGAGTTAAAACCATTATAGAGTTATTCTTGAGATTAATGAAACGCGGTCATTAAGTAAGCTTTCAAGTTCGTGCTGAATATATTGATCCAGATCCTGATCTTCGAAGTATCAACTTCGTAACTCGCGTGTGTAAATGAAAATTGATGAGATAAACAATAAAAAAAACCATCTATTCCATTTCCAATGATCTGTAAAATACAATGATAGGCTATCTACTGGTAAACGTTTTTAAAGATTCGAGTTTAAATGAACAACAACATCGCGTGCTATGTCGGAAATATAGTGTTTTATGAAATATGGTAATGTGAATGTAAAACAGACTGTAAAATAAAAGATCTACGATCTACGATCGCAAATTTAAAGTGATAATGTTAGAACATTATTGTTTTGTATTATTTGTCTTAGTTATTTTAAGTCAGTAACCAGTTTAAAACGGTTTGAAACAATCACGAGACTTATCTATCGGTCTCTCTCTCTCTGTCTTTGTGTGTGCGTGTATGTCTATTTTTTTTAACCTTTCATTTTCAAATTTAATAGTTGGAGAACCAAGTTTTGGAACTCGTCCATTTTTAGATGAAAACTCCCCATCATTTTTCTAAATATAGACGTATAATTAATCTGATAGTTTCAAACCGGTTTAAACCAGTTAATGACTTTAATTAATTAAGGCAATTCTTAAGAATTCAGTGAATGAATAATTTGGAAATCAAGTTGTAAAATTAGTTGACGATAAAGCACCAAATGTTACAACTTTTCGCATTATCTTCCAATAACCCTGAAAGTTAAAAAATGATACCACAAAAACAGTAAATCACTAATTTGCTGCCTATGTGTTTCGAGGCTGCAAAAATTTGTTGCCTACTTATTTTGAGGCTTCAAAAACCTCGAATCAAAACAACATCATGTTCGCATATAATAACAAAACAAACAAATGTGAAACAAAAGATTTATGCCTGTTTTGTACAAAAGAATATGTTCTGCATTTTCGGAATTTAATTTGTGTTTATTTCTTTAATAATCCACTGATATCTACTTTTGATTCAAAGTAATCCTTTCCGAATCATTATCGGGTCCTATGTTCATTTAATGTCAACCAGCATAATCACAGAATGGCGCGCCTTTTGGAATTTCAGAATATTTCTATCAAAGGAATCGTATGCAGATTCTACTATGTATGCCATGTAGCCATTTACTATAAAGTCCACCAATGGCTTGGCAGGTTAATTCTTTACAGAGCAGAGGAATATTAACATGTTCTGATTTCTTTCTTTTCGGATATGCGATTAGGCAACCTTTTACTAAATGCAATTGGTCCAGATTGTAGAGGTTTCCTCAAAGCAAATATAAATGTTGAACACTTTCCGAACTAAGGAAACAACCCACGGCCATTTAAAAGATTTAATCCAAAGATGGCTTTTGTATCAAAAAACGCAACCATTTATATTTAAAAGGTTACTTAACGGATCGGTTTGCTCAGACCAATAGATATTTGAGTTGTGGAGGCTTCTTTAAAGCAAATATAAATGTCAAACAGTTTCTCATCCAATGGAACAACCCATGTCCATTTATAATATTTACCCAAAATTATCTTTTGTGTTGTCAAATAGAAACTCAAGTTCTATTAATAAGAGCTAAGTCATATTTATGCATACAAAGTTACTTAGGTCATAGGATCGTTTCGATCAATAAATACTGCATTTTCTCTTTGCTATTCTGCTACTTATAAACCAGTTATGTTGAACTAAGTAGATATCGATCGATCATTTTTAGCAGTTTTCTTTCAAAATCAGAGTTAGGCAAATCCAAGAAAGTAATTTACTTACTTTATTTGCAACAGTTGTCAGTCTTCTACTTCGGCTACTAAATTGCATTGAGTCATTTTGACAAACAGAAAATATTACTCTTCCTGTTTGTTACTCTTTGACTTTTATACGTGATGATGATGCCGTGTAACCATTGAAAGTGGTGCAGCAACTTCTGGGGGCAAAGACCCCTGAGCACCAGATGACAGAAAACTAACTTCTAGCTCAACTGAAGATGAAACAAACACACATTCGCTTGCACAGCCCCTTTTTACAGGGGAGAACATTCATACATCTCACAGATAGGACTCAGAAGAACAATAATGTCCGAACCAAGATTCGAACTCGGGACGCCCAGACCAGAGGAAAGACGCGCTACCCCAATGCCAGGATACTTAATATGCTGCAAAGAATATCAGTATACCATAAGTTTCTTAAGCATAGATTGCAAATTTTTTTGGGAAAAACGTAAATAATTAAAACGTATTTATACTTCAAGCCCTACATCTATATTCAACAGTTCGTTTCAAACAATATAAATTTCTTTGATCAACGGAGAATTTCACAACTACTTTTTATCATAGCAAAACTTAATTTTTACTATTAATAAGTTTGAATAAGTGCGTTTTGGCACTTTGCAGATTAGACCGTTTGATTAAGAGCTGTCGAACGTAGCACATATTTTCTTTAGAGGCTGGGAACTTGTAACTGGGAGCATTTTTTAAAAACGGACTAAACCAAATTTTAATGAATTAAAAATTAAACTTTCAGGCTAACAATCTGTGTAGTTCTTCAATGCTAACAATCGAAAATTTAATTGCACAAAAGTAAATTCTAAGTCCTATTTGATTTTTAAAAAATTTCTTCTACTAATGCAAGTTTAATAGCCATACGAATTTTTCCTGAATTTTCGGGAAGTTTATGAAAAACTATTTAGTGATTTTGCAACAATAGATTTCATTCTTGCTCTGAAGTAAAAGGAAATACGAGGGGTGATCTAAAAAAAAGTTCACAAGTAGTAGTATTTGGAAAGTAGAAACTGCGGATGGGAATATTGCTACCCAGAGTCGTTCGAACAGGTAGTGTTAGTACTGAGACCTATAACAGCGACAATAATGCCAAGACATTTTAGACAAGTCGTCTCACACGGGGATACAAGTTGTGATGCCTTCTTCTTCTTGCATACAGCCGACCACTATTCTTGCCACCACTGAACGTAGCAGTATCGACAGGGTTTGTTGTGGTCGACTGCCAAGTCGTGATACCATTCGGGCGAAGAATGTGCCACCATCGGACATTCATGGGCAAATCATTGAGGTGTACGGGGAAAGAAGGAATTAGACAACAGGTGGTAAAATGGTTTCGTTCTTTTGAAGCGGGAAGAAATTGCTGGAAACGTTTAAGTGGGAGGTCTGGAGTCACTCCCCCCATAAAGCCCCATTTTGCTCCCAGTGTATATTTCCTTTTCCCAGCGCTGAAGAAACACTTATCCGAAACAAAGTAGATATCAGAAGGTGATGTTCAAAAAAGTACCAAGAATTCGATAAATTGCCAGGCATCTGTTTATTACCTAAACGGATTAAAAAATGGGTCCTACTATGTGATAAATATCTCGACAGATTTAGTAATTATGTAGAGAATTGACTGCCACGTGAGTCACTTAGTTACCATTTGTATCCTACGGTTATGAATAATTTTTCCTTTAACTTGTAAATTTTTTCGATTCACCCTCCTATTTAATAGTGATGGAAATACCCACCTTCTAAAGCCTATTTGTGTCGAATTTGAAAGCTCTCTTTCTGTTCGGTAGAACTCCAACTTACACGTACATTTACAAACTTCTTTGTGGATATATCGATAGTCTAAAAATACTGTCCAAATATCTTTGAAAATCTGTTGTCAGTGGTCTTTTTTTATTTCTCCTTTTTGTAATTTTTTTAATCAGACAACTGACAACAAATGTCAACTATAAGCGTCCACTACCAGGATAGCCTGTCGGATTTTCTTCTATGCAAATTCAAATGTTTATGGAGAATTTTATTTTTTCATTAATGTTTGATAAGTAACCAATATGTATCGATAGATCTAAAATTACATCGACTGCTATTTTCTATCATCTCCATTGGTAAAAAAGGCAAATTATTAATCCTTCAAACTATTCTTTGATTCATTCTTTATAGTTGTAAGTTTGACACTTTCCTGCTTCAGTCCCCCGATTTCTCCTGGTCAGTTGATTTATGTTAATATACCGTTTCATTTATTTTGCATCCTCTTAGATTTGTAAAGTCGGAACTTTTTTAAGTACATTTTCCTTACTTTTTCGTGTTTCGATTTTTTGAAATTTTGTATTCGTATCTCTTTTTATTGACAATATACCATTCCAATAAATTTGCATATTGATTGTCAGTTTATCAATAAATTGAATTAAATTTTAATTCATTATTAAGAGAGACATTTTTTAGAGAATCTCAAAAATAATTGATTTCAAGATTTCACAGTATATATATATATATATCTTGTTCAAATTTTCAACCGTTAATAAAATACTTTTTATTCATTCACTCTTGTTTAAATACAAGTGTTGTTTAAACGTTTTTTTGTAGTGGATGGCACTTGTTGTTAATAAAGTTTTTTTTTCCAAATATTAATTCATTAATTAAATGTAATTAATTTTTAATACTTTAAATATAAGTTTCGCCGCTTGTAATGAAAATTGAAATCAACAGATAGTAAGTAGCTCAAACTGTAAAATACAATGTTTTCAGTGTTTTCACATGAATGTGAAGAATACGAATTCAATACTTGCGAAATTGCAGTCATTTTTTTAAAATACAATTATTGATGAAAAAGTATCTAAAATAAAAAAATTTCTTTAATGATCTAAGTGTAAATACAATTTTTAAAAAATTTATATTACTTTAAGAATTTATTTCGAAACATGTTCATTATAAATTGTCAAAGTCACGAAGTATTTGATTATGCTCAAAGCTTTTCAGAAAGTAAGAAACTTAAATAAGGAAATATTTCATAAATTTACTCTCAAAGAATATGATAATCATGGAAAATAATTAAAATTTTAATAGCGTGACTGTATTTTACTTTTTATGCTGTTAGGTTAACACTTTAAAAAAACATTTTTAAAATATCAACAAGCACTGAAAAATAGTGTACACAATAATGCTTTGATTTTTCATATTTTTCTACATTATTTCTCTATAAGTATACATGATACGATAACCCATTTTTGTTTGATCCTGCGAGCAAGTTCTGAAAATGTAGTATTGAGGAAAAATGAGGTTAAAGTAACTGTTTCTGAGTGAAAAGTCATTAGTGACTTTCATGTTTTTGACTGTATCTTTTAAATTATTGAGCTTACGCGCATATTCTACAGCATAAAAAATGTTCAGAAGGATTTCAGTTATCAAATGAAATTATAAAAATATCTAATATTATAGGTTGTAGGTCCTACAGCTCTTTAAAATTTATTCCTATTAATAAAACATATTTCGCGCTGAAACGTTGAATTATGTTTCATCTTTTACTGATACAATCCTGATACATCTTTTACTGATACAATGTTTTGGCGACTTGAATTGCAATGAGGGAAAAATGTTGCTATTTCTTGGGTAAATTGATGTTTTGAGAATGAAAAATAAATAAATAAATATTTAGAACCATACAGGTTCATATTGATATTTTTTATTTATTTATTTATTTTGGAAAAAAAATTGAAGTAGCTGTTGAGTAATTACTGATAATACAACTCACGTCCATATCCATTTTGGATCGCGGCCCAATGGAAGTACGATCATACTTCTTTCCATAACAAATATTGGAAATCTTTACAGGAAAGTTGCTTTGAGTTGAGATCGTGCCAAATTTGTAAGATAGATGGCGCTGTTTTTTATTATTTCTATGACATGAAGAAGTGATAAAGCGCTTTACAAAAGCTACGAATGCATATAAGCATATAAAAAAAATATTTTCACTTTAAGAAAAGTCAGTGATGTTAAGCAGACATCAAGGGTAAAAAAAACTTTCATATCTAGGAAGTAATTTTTTATTCCGTTATTTCTTTTCTTAAAAAAAAAGAAAGAAAAGAAAAAAAGAATCAACTTCTGATGTGCCCGGAATATTGTGATGGTTTTTATTGTTATGAGCTTTTTAACATTTTGCTAACGCATTTTTCAATTTCACGAAAGCGAATATTTGCTTAGTAGTTATGATGTGAATTATATTTATTAGTATTTTTATAGTTATCGAAACTATTGTGACTTATTTAAGTTATAAATCATAAAAAAAATAACTTACAGAAACAGTTCGAATTTTCAGTGTGACCTTGGAGCCAAGGCTATAAACCATTCGCTAAAGAAAAAGAAATTATATAGTATACTCAGGATTCTAGAATGGTGTCAATATGAGAGCCGGCTCCTAACAAGCCGACCAGTTAAATACCAAATTCCAACAGCTCAATTAGTTTTCAATGAAATTAAAAGTTACAAATTCGTTGAATTAATTTTTGAATGAAGCTTTTTTTCAATTCCCACAATTAGTTCACACTCTCCCTATATATATTTATTTATATACCTTGTTCAAATTTTCCGTCGTTCATAAAATACGTTTTATTCAACTACTCACGTTCAAATACATTTTTTTTAATTTGTAGTGGATGACACTTGATGCTATTATAGTATTTTTAAATATTAATTAATTAAATTTCAATTAATTTTTAATACGTTGTAACGTAAATTGAAATCAACTGGGAGTAGCTCAATCGGTAAAATGCGAAGATTTCAGTATTTATCACGTAAATGGGAAGAATGCGAGTTCAGTTCTTGATAAAATCAATAATTTTTTGATAAATATATAATAAAAAGTAATTAAAATACAAATTTTCCTCTTCGATCTAAGTAGAAATTTATCTAAAAAAATTGTTATTACCGGCTAAATGGCTAACCATTTTTACCGGGTGTGCCAGAGAAACGTACTTATTTGAAAAAACTCCCGACCTGTGAGTTGGACCGGTGATTTGGGTGATAGGTAATGCTACTGGAGGGGAAAGTCCCCGAGGTTGTTTCTTTTTCTAGTCAAATACCGTCATGCTCTGGTCTAGAGAACACCAGGTTTTTGCATTCGAGAGCTTCTTTTCTAGCGGTCTCTCACTTGTTGCTATGCAGCGTGTCTTTCGCGCTCCTTTTCAAATTCCTCCTCACAGACAAGTTCCTGGACGTATTTCGATTCTGTCGTGGGTTAACTCATTTCGGGAGTGGGGCTAAACCCAGAAATGGACATCAACGGACCGCCAGAACTTCGGAAAATGTCGAAAGAGTGAGGCAGTCAGTTCTGCGTTCGTCTCGCAAACACGCAGCTGCTCTGGGAATTTGTGACACCACTTTTCAACGAATTCTCCATCAAGACTTTCCATTTCATCCCTATAAATTGGCTGTTGTGCAAGAATTAACTGAACGCGATTTTGTTGCCCGTCAAAATGCATGTGAAATGCTGCTTGACAACCTGCCTGAAGACGCGGTCGTTTTTTTTCAGTGACGAGGCTCACTTTGAAATTCCTGATTTATGTCGATCGACCACGGACAATAACTCACCTTAAGAACAACATTCGTGATGCCATTGCCAACATACAGATTCATATGCTGCACAAAGTGAACACGAACTTCAAATATCGACTTAAGCCTTGTATGCGCAATGGGAGACGCCTTTTAACCAATGTCGTTTTTAAAACTGTATGAAAAAAATGGGACATTTTAATCTCAAATAAAAAAAGAATTAAAACAATAACTAAAGTACTTTTGTTTTTATTACCCTTTCAAATAAGGAAGCTTCTTTGGCGTACCCTGTATTTGTACATACAACTATTTATCAGCCATTTAGTGTTTGTAAACATTATGATTACTAAATCAGTGCAATTAAGAAGTAAAAATTTATTAAGTTAATTATATTTAACCAAGTCTTAACATTATCCTAATATTTATCACTTACAGAGTTTGTATATTTTGAAAAATTGTTTTTATATTTTTAAAACTAAACTAACAGTATTTTTATTAATCGATTTATCTAATTTCCTCGTTTTAAGCTGATTAATTGGAAATCCATGTCTTAAATAATGATCCTCTTTCTAGCAAATTTATTAAGCAAACTTGTTTTTTTATTAGTTTTAAATTCGAAATTTTATTCTGATATTCAGAAACAATATTTCATACATGTAACAAAACTCAAAACTCAAAAAAAAAAAAAAAAAAAAAAAAACTTTGACATTTGAAATCTATAATCAAACTTAATTGCTCATATATATAGCAAATAATATTTTTTTTTAATTTAAGTCATTTTCTGCTTACGTCAATAAAGAAATTTTATTTTAGTTACTTTTTACTAAATCATTACAATTAATATAAATATTTATTTACATATAACAGAATCACAATATTAAGTGGCAAAACTATTTTTTTCCAGCTATCTGCATGCTACGTCTCTGGCGGTATTTATTCCTAATTTTATATCTTGCTAAAATATCTTTGCAAGATTTGAGCTCGCATTCCTCGTCTTCACGTGAAAAATACTGAAATAGTTTCATTTTACCATTTGGGCTACAACCTTGCTTTCAATTTTCTTTACAAACTGTTAAAACTCTATTTAAAGCATTAAAATTTAATTACATTTAATTAATGAAACAATATTTGAAAAACACTGTTTTAACATCACATGTCACCCATTAGGAGTTTAAAAAAAATGTATTTGAACTTGAGTGAATGAATGAAAAATATTTTATTGATGACTGAAGATTTGAACAAGATATATAAATAAATAAATATAGGGATGGTGTGAACTAATAGTCGTAATCGAAAAAAATAAATAATTCACAGTTAGCAACGCCAAATTATTATAATGACATAAGTTGAGGAAAATTCGCTCAAATATTCCAAGTATATATGTTTTATAAAATTTATTACTTATTTAAATGTAAATGGAGACGGATATATGCAATTCTGTTCAGACGCGATAGAAAATTCACTAAGTTCTCTACTTTTTTTTCCACATAATTTTTTTTCTTTTTTTTCCCCAAATAAAAAGTAGCTATGAAACCAAATGGAATTATTCTAAAACGTAATTCCTAAATATTTTCATTTCAGTTTCAAAGTCGAGCTCATTTTCATAAGTCACTTACTTCAGCCCTTAACGTATATTAAAAAGAAAATCATGCAAGTGTTCTTTCCCATTAACACTTCAACAAAACTCGCCAAGCATTCACGCCAGTGGGAAATGAAACTTTTCTATTAGTATCATAATAAAATTATGAGCAAAAGTGTCAAATCCAGCAGTTGTAAACTGTAAGGTTATGTGAGGAATTGCGCACTTCCTTCCAAAGGTCATTTGTACTTTTGGCGATTTGCCATGTGAACTTAGAATCGCCAAGCACTTATTAAAAGTACTAAAATGACTGTTCTTGTTATATAGTCTTGCATTTAAGCATTCAAATAAAATAATAATAAGTTATTTACATGCTCCATGGATATTCGAAACACATTTCTTGTAGTTTCAAAAGTGATCTTTCCATTGTCTTGGTTAATAATCCGAAATAGACATTACAGAGACTCTGCCATGCCAACTAAGGATTGCCAAACATTTATAAAAATACTACAATGCCTATTCGTGTTATACAGTTCTGCATTTGATGATGATGATGTCGTGTCCATGTTAATAACGAAAGGGAATGCAATAGCTTCTGAGGGTAAAGGTCCCTAAGCACCCGAAGGTAAATGTCTGATTTCGAGCTCAAATGAACATGACGCGCACACACATTCGCTTTTACAGCCCCTTTTTACTGGGGGGGGGGGAAGGTTCATTCACACATCTCACAGATAGAACGTAAGGGGAAAACAGCCATGCCCGAACCAGGACTCGAACCCGGTATGACAGATCATCGGAAGCCGTGCTACCCCTAAGCTAGGACGTTGGCAGTTCTGCATTTAAGCATACACATAAAAAAGTAAGTTGCTTACACGTTGTACGAATCATTGAAATGTCTTGCTTATTGTTTTAAAAAAGGATATTTTAATTGCCTTATTTATTATTTTGAAGCAGGCAAAACAGTTATTTTCCATGGACATATATCAGAGCTAGATGCCAGATAGTTTTTAGCATCATTTGATTGGGCGTCAACCTAAGAACTTCCAATGCCAAGCGTCTGGCATAAGCGATGAAAGTTGTTCAGAGGTTATCAGACTTTAACACTCGAATCAAAGGAAGTTCCAGATCGTAACAAGGCATTTGTTCGACGGATTTGGCAGGCTAGGCAATTGCCTAGGACAGAGAGTCTGATGAAGAACGCAAGTCGATTAAAAAGACTTTATTTTCTTATTTGCCCAATAAATAAATCGTTGTGTCGTAAGGCATGTAAATCTTGCATTTTCGAAAGGCATTCGGTTGAAAAACTTGAAAAAAGTAGCTGCTGAGATAAATGCTGAATAATCTTTAAAGTCTCTCTCTCTCTTTTTTGTACTAATAAGATGAGACAAAACAATATTACAACTATGGCAACGATGGCAGGAACAAGACTGTTCAATTTCTCCTTCGATCTTATACAGATCTACTCTAACCATCTTATGTTAAAATTAAATCAAACAATAGCTATATCATAAAGCACAAACACTTGAATTAACGAATCATTTGACTTAAATATTTGATTCAACGATGCATAACGTCACCGAATAACAAAATAACTAAGCGTTCACTTAAGCACGGTGCGAAATCTCGTAAAAGGTATTCGCAGAAATATATTACAACATGTATAGAAAACATATGCAAAACTGTAATATATGTAATACATATTACACATATTACAGTTTTGCAACTATGGCAACAATAACAACTTTCTTCTTCGCTCATAAATAGATCCATTTTATGTGTCTAATAAACTTAGATCAAACATTATCTGTACTATGAAGCACGAATACTTGGTTCTTCAATTAACGAATCGTTTGACTCAAATATTTGATACAACGATGCATAACATCGCCAAGTCATAAGATAACTAAGCCTTCGCTTAGAAATGGCATAAAATCTCGTAAAACATTTTGCCAAAAATATATTTACTTTCTATCTTGATGTTCTTTATATTTGATGTAAAAAATAATTCTGCTTTAACCAGTAACTGGAGTCATAAATTTCCTTACGCGGCAGCAGATATGGAATCAAAACGACTCTAATGTAATTTTTCCTTTTTGTCAGTAAACAGCAACGGAATTTATTTTCGAAACACAATACATTCCGGAAATCAGGTAGATAACCAAAATAAAATTTAAATATTATAATATTAAATGCTGGAAAAATGTTATAAAAATGTCTAAGCAATATTTTAATAAATCTTTACTTCGTTTAAATATTACATAATTATACTAATGTCAATAACTGTTAGAAGTTAACAAACAAAAATGAAGAATATAGTATTTTTAAATATTATTTTAAGAATATTTCTTTATTCTTCTTTCAGTATTCAAATTAAAAGCAATTTCAGAGTCATGGAGTCAGTGATTTCACAAATAGCAACTCAAAATTTGAAAAAGAATGACTCAGTCATATGCAAGTGTTCGTACTTAGACTCTTGCCAACATACTGTTGAAAGAACAACTTTAAAGTACTGAGGAGTGATTGTATTCTAAAACAAAACATCATGTGCTAATCTGAGCCAATGAACAACTCAGTGTCATTCTGACTCCTTTTTCCAGTTACGGGTTAAACCATAATTAGTCTGTTATTACAATCATTATGACGAAATATAATAACTAAGCAGACATTTTTTTGAAAAAAATTTCAACAGCCAGAAAAATTAAATTTATCAAACCATCAACGAAACATTTCATGCGAACGATAGGATGACAGGAGGAAATATATATCAGGACATTAGCAAAATTCCCAGACATCTATACCTATTCAGCTATCGTCACTTTTCAAAGGAAGTTGAAACGATCAAAGAATGTAAAGCAAAAGATGTATAATAAATTCTAAAATAAATAAATTAACCAAATTTTTTTAACTAAAACTTTTCCTAGAAAAGTCTCACTATATCGAAAAGATGCTGTGTGACAGACACTTTGCGTGGACGTTTTGGCGATGAGCTAAACATACCTCATTATGTCAGACATCATAATTAGTGAAACTCCCAGACATCCATCCCTATCTAATTGATACCGCTTCCCGCTGGAAGGTGAAATCACAATAGACTGGAAAGTAAGTAGTATTATAAATTCCTGAAGTTGCTTAATAGAAAGGAAAGATTTTTCCCAACCAGTTCTCACGTCAAGATTATAAGCCAGAGAGGCAACAGCGAAAAAATAGAAATAAAATAAAAATAAAAACCCATCTCTAATGTTCTCCATCCATGTATATCAAAGCAAAAAGAAAAATATACGACTCCCGCGTTTTCTTTTGCTGCTCGGCGATAATTGGCTCGTTAGCCGCGGGTCACGTGATATCGCGCCAATTACGAGGCGAGGGGCAATTTCAGAACGATTACGCGCCGCATCACGCCGTAGCCATCTTGTCTACCTCCGCCAGTAGCATCATTATAGAGCTCACTTTTTCCTGCCTTCATTATCTACTGATATCTCGTGGAGATCTTACTTTTTCTTCTTCGAGAGGCTTCGCTCGTTCGGCGTAAAAGAGTGACAAGGACCAATAGGAATCGAGCACGAAGAATTATTTCGGAGATTCCACCTTTTTTTATTTTTGTTTTTTGGGCCTGTAAAATATCCTCTGTGATTCGTGCACTTTTTTATTATTAAGCTAGAATTTTTTTCACTTCGAGGCTATTTCGAAACGATTCGAGATCAGAGAGAGATGATTTCTGCTGAACTTTTCATGCCTTATGAGATCGAGGCAGAAGAAATTCAAAGACTTATTTAGACTATTATTTAAAAAATGGTTATTTTTTCTATCGTTTGTCACCTTTCATACATTTCAAGATCATTATTTTTTATTTGTTTTGTATTATATCTTGTATTCTCAAACTTTTGATCTTGATTAATTGTGGGTTTATAAAATAGCAGCAGTAAATACTCCTTACACTTGTAGTAAAGTAATAGGCAGAAATATTCTTTTCATTAAAATAATCCGTTATATTTTTTTCTTATAGTGGAATACATTTTTTAAAACCATTAAATTTCAGATTTTTTTCTCATTAACAAATGGGTTCAACTTTGTTTTGTGAGTTTCATACTCAATACATTTTAAGTGTGTATTATTTTTCTTTCTATGAAAAGCCATCTACTATCTATGGAACATCATACGATTTAAGTTAAAATTAAATAAGAATAAAATCAGACAATTTAAAATAAAATCATATACAATGGAATCAGACGGTTGAAAATAAATAAAATCAAATAAGAATTAAATCAAACAATTTAAAGTAAAATCATAAAAAACTAGTAAACGCAGCTTATCTCAAAATCCGAAGTCTTGTGTGAGTTCTCTCTCGTGATGAAAATCGAATTAGGGCATAAGATTTCTATTTTGCCACATTTTACAGGATAAAAAAGAATATGGTCATGTTAAGAATAAAGCGCAATTGAATTTTAAAATATATTTTTCACAAATTTCATGATGATTCTTTGCTACTGTGGGATATACATATCTAATTTAGTCATCGGTGCATTAAAAAAGCCATGATACATTAAAATAAGTCACACTATATATTTCATAATTGACTTCCCAAAGTTATTTGTCATAGTTTTTCAGATAAAACTTTTAGCAACCAAGTATCTTTCTAGCTGCGATTAATCCCAGATGGCAGTACATAGTTATTTTACTATTAGATATTATGTCAGCATTTCTTGATTTTTTTTTGCAGTACTTCTTCCGTAATGCACTATGTATAATACAAAGGCTCGCTCTAATAGTAGTCCATAATTAACTTCTAAGCTGTTAGATTCTGGCATATATTTTCAGTTGCAAAATGCTTTGAATGATATGAGAAATTACAGTTCATATTGTTTAAATCGTTAAACTCAATACTGAAAAAAATTAAGAAATCTGAACTGTTATACAATTTTACAGTTGTGTTAATCTTTTAAAGGACAAATTCTGACATCGTAAAATAATAATAATAATAATAAAAATCCACTTTTCTACATTTACAAACTGCCGAGTTATACAGCATATAATTTCATTACTTATTATTAAGCTAGTTCAAGATAGATTTGATTAAAAAGCATCGATTGATTGATCGTTCTTGAAGAGTCATTGAAGCTGTCGTAAAATCGTTTAAAATACTGATATTCAAAACTTCTTAATTCAGTCAGTCTTAATAGTAGAACACTGATTTCCATTAGTGAAACGATAGTATTCCAAAAGTGTTTTATCAACTATGATTGATATGACGAAATACTTGATTTCAGTAGTTTCAGAAATATATTCTTTGACTCAATTCACGCAAAACATATCTCTATACGTTTCTTAATGTATATTTCCATTTCGAAATGTCAACCGATCATTGACATTTTAAAAAGTATTTATAAAGCTACTATTAAAATAAATCCCTTACATTCACACACACCAAAATATTGAAGATTGATTTGAAAGTAATTCAAGCGTAAACTAGTTGTGTGTTTGAATCATGTTTTTGTGGAAGATTTTTAAACTTTCTTTGTTTCCATTATGAACCTATTGCATTTCATTCCATTACTTGTTTTTGTAGCTGCTTATTTAATCATACCATTTCTTTTTGTTTTGATAAACACTGTTTTGCTTTCCAGTTGTACTATGTAAAGTAAATAACAGTGTTGAACCATCAGAGTGCAAAATGATAAATGTCTTGCTTTTATTTTCAAGTAGTTGTTGCAAAACATATAAATTCTGCGAAAACCATTCTTTTTCCTATCTAAATCCGCAGAAAATGCTCTGATGCGCAAATAATTTTGTTGATAATTCGATTGTTCATGCTTAGTGAATACGATACTTGATGCGTCGCTACACAGGCATTCATTTCCAGCACACACTTTTGCCACTTTTCAGCCAGAAACATCTGCAGCGTGGAACGCATCACTGAATACGAGAAACGGTGCGGGAAAAAAAAGAAACATCTGCTCAAATTTCGGCCAAATAATACTTTGTAAATGATTTTTAGCTGTTTTCAAAACGATAAAATAATAAAGATTTCATAAATGGTGTAAAAGTCTTTTTTGGAAACGCTTTTCCTTTAAATAATTTTCTTGTTATCTTTAAATTAGTTTTCAAAAAATTGAATAGATCTTATACAGAAAAATACTAATTATTATTCAACTTCATCATGGAAGTTGACCATTGTAGAAATGGTGGTGTGTGGTGGATCTAATATTAAATGGGCATACATCATTTTATGTCATAGAAAAGAGAATTATTAATGCTGAAACATATTTGGAGGATAATTTAGTATCTGAAATGCGCAATTATCGTGGTACTATTAAAAATCGTTTCATTTTCATGAATGATAATACCCGGAGTCATCGTGCAGGTCGTGTTAACTTTCTCCTCAAATGTATTCACGGGACTTAATTTCATATAACATGTACAAAATGTACTTGGATACTCATAGAGGAATGGAGGCAGATGTAGTCAGGAAAAAAAAAGATCTCAATAAGACGTACGCTTAACTAGAAGTAGTAAAATTGCTCTAAAGTTATTTTGAGGAATCTAGTAAAGATTATGCCCAATCTATCCTACGTTTTCAATAAAATGAGAGTTACATACAAACCTTATTAAGGCGTTTGAAAAAAATCTAATCAAATTTTAATTATTCCACTACTTGCCTCTCTAAAATCTATAAAATGGTACGCTTTTTGATTTCGAAATTCAATGAATATTTGCTGAAACTTTTAAATTTATTTGATTATTAAGTTTGCTTGATTTTATATTTATGCCTTTATTAAAAAATAATTAATATAAATGATATTTTTCTTATACCAATTCAACTAAATATATTAGGATTAAAAATATTTTTCTTAATACGCTAGCAACTAATTTGGTTATGACTGAGAAGTCTACTAATAAGATTGAGAATATATTATTAATTTGTGAATCATAAATTTATGAGTACTTTAATGAATGGTTATTAAATTTCCTTATTATCTTCTTTATTAATCCTTTAAAATTAAACTTTCATTCCTAATTGTAATCTCAACAAAAACGTTGAGATTAAATGCAAATCCTCAAATACATAATCACTTTTACACCATTAGATTCCAATGAAGACACTTTAGGTAAACTTCAAACGTGTAACATACGTAATACATGATTTTACAATATTTAGAATTACTCAATGGTTAATCAAAACTAGTCGCCCTTTATTTCAGATAAAGAATATCTGAATATGGGATACTTAGAAAATCGACTGTTTATAGTTAATTATATATTATCTTTATATATGCTTTGAATATACTTGAATCACTCTCAAGAATGTTTATTTCATGCAATGATATACTTTGTGCCAGCAATTCGATATGACACTGACTAGAAATAATTATGATAATTTCGTAAATATACCAAATACTTTTAAATATGTTGAAATCATATCTAGGAATGTTTGTTTTTGAAACCGTATACTTTGTTGAAGAACTAGAGATATACTGATTGGAGTTAATTATTTTTTTAAATATCATATTTACTTTTAAAAAATATCAAATATTTGTAATAAGATTATACTCAGGAATGTTTATTTTTCTGTACTTATATTCTTTGCATGAGCAATCGCACCAACACTAATTTGAATAAATGTTTCTTAAATGTATCAAGTACTTTAAAATGTACTGCAATGAATGTTTGCTTTTCTGTAATAATATGCTTTTCAGCAACAACTCGAGATAATACTGACTCAAGAATATTTATGCTTCGATACCTATATGGTTTGTATCAACAAATCGAAATGTTGTTGCTATTTGGCAATAGGTAGGATCGAACTCGGGACTTTATAAATGGTAGCCAGATGACATGACCTCAAGACTAAAAGTGACCACTCAGTTTTGAGGATGTCATCTGGCTTATAAAGCTTCCACTACAACATCACTGACTAAAATTCATAACAATTTTTTTCTCAAATATATCAAGTATTTTTGAATGAACTGGAATCAGGAATGTTTGTTTTTTATAATCATATGCTTTATAACAACAACTCGACATAATACCAGCTGGTAAAGCATCAAATATATAACGTTAAGACAGCAACAAAACGCTAGTATAGAAATAACCCAACACAGAATCGCATGTTTTACAAGCAACAACACTTACTTAATCTGAAATTGTAACGAAACCCTGACGCAAGATATGCATTCAATTTAATGTACACTCTCCCTCTATAATCACCCTATCGCTCGTTCCACCCACACTTATCCTCTTCCACATCCGCAAAAGCAGCCCACAAAACCCCTTAATCCTTTCCTGAGTCCTTACATATTGCTTTTGTGCATTTCCAGCATGTTGAGTCATCGGCTAGGATCAAAGCCAAAGTCGACTGCTTTAAAGCACAATCACTGACATCTGAATCATCCCTGCACGCAGACATCCAAAGGGCGTGGGCGTCCCTCCGGTTCAGAATGAGGGGGACCAGCCCCTCAACCCCACGGAGGGAGAGAGCAATCGCCAAGTAATATGTTTGAGTGCTCTTTTAAGATGACGGGAGGTTGGAGAACTTTTCAGTGGATTTTTATCACTTCAGTGCATTACATTTCCCCGGGCCCTCCGACCGTGATCGCTACGACGCATGAGACAGGCAAGGGAATAATATCCTTTTAAAGGATTGTAAGGGATAATTGTCCTTGGATGGGAGGATGAGTCAACGGTATTTGAAGCTGGGGAAAGTCTGCAAAAGGATTTGAAAATGTAGCCCTGCCATTTTAAAAATATTCCTGCAATGTGAACTTTTTTAATGGATTCTTGCTGGGACAGTTTTGTATGTCTCTATACCGGGACTCTACATTGGTAGGGATTGAATAATAAAATAAAATATACTACATCTATTTCTTGGTAAATATGCATTATTTTGATAAATGAAATGTTTCTTTAAGTTTAGAGTAGAAGTACAAGTATAGGAATATTTTTATTCAAATTATTTAAATAAATTATATACTAATTAAAAAATCATATAATAGAAAAATCATAGTTTTTATTTAAACGTCCTTAAAGAAAAGATTATTATTATTAATAAATAAAGATATTATAAATATAAAAATTGATTTAATAAAAATTTCAAACAGTTTATATCATTTCTATTAACCATTCAGATACCTAAAATTATTTATAAAAAGAAGCAACCTAATTTCAGCATTCTACTAATGTCTCTTGATACAAACATTTGTTTTACAAAATTTTATTCATTATAAAACGCAAATTATAATTAAAATTTTACAAAACAAATATCATAGACAATTTTCTAACTTATATGAAAAAAAAGTTATATGCAAAATAAATAATTCATGACAGTTATTTTATAAATTGTGAGTCTTGACCCTAAGTGAGATCATAATTTCATGTGTTTAATTTTCTAAAAGCTTTTGGGGAAGATTTCTACCTTCAGATTATTCGAGTTTTGTGGGAAAAAATATACATATATAGAATTTATTTTCACAAAAAATTTGCTGGTCGATGTTTTAAAATAAATTCCCTTTATTAATTATTAATGATGAACGCACTTTTCGACGAATATTCCAAGTTAAATTACCAATAATAAAAATGCAATTCGCCAAAATATTGCATCTGAAAAAAGATAACTATAAGAGAAAATGATAATAATATTTATTTAAATGATTTAATAAAAAACATATATTAAATACATAAAGAGTGCTTCAATAAATTAAATCATAATAATTACTTTACTAATAAAGCTATTATTATTTATTTTTTAAATTATGACGAGTATTTTAAAATGATTATTTTAAGAAATAAGTAATATTAATAAATAAATATTGCAGAATAATATGCAATTTCCCAACAATTATACATTAAAACTTCAGAATAAGCTTATAATTTTAAATTTTCAATTAATGGCCTAAAAATATTTTGAAAAATAAGGTGTTTGTCATTTTAAAAAAATAAATACATTATCATGTAAATAAAATCGTCACTATAACTAATTTGATAGGAAAAAAACTCAATGCAGTTTTCATAAATTAGAAAAACTACATCGGCAAAAATATTTTAGTAAGAGAAAACAATAATTTTTGAGCTAATAGATTCGAATTTTAGACAATATCTTAACACAATGTTAATAAAATGAGAAAAATAATTAAAAAAATCTCGAATAATTCAGATTTTGCTTCATTTCCACTTCGAAAATTGGAGAAAAAATAACGATTATTCTTCTGGAAAAATCGTCTGAAAACTCTATTCATTCCTAAAATGGATTCCCAGTGGTTTAACTTAGCATTAATATTCCTAATTTCCAATGAAAAGAGTAACTATTACAAATGTGCCGAATGATTTCACATTTGCTTTCTAATATTTTCCTTCTCTCTTTAACATTTTTCTCGTTTGGATTTTAATTACTTTTGGGATATGTTGAAACAAAACACTTTAAGCAGGTAAGAATTTTAAAAGGATACTTCTTTCTTTTCCTAAGTTTAATGTTATGTTTCTTAAGTTAAATAATATGAACTGCAAAAGCATAGAGAAATAAGATTAACAAAAATATTTGCTTACTAAAGTAAATCACTTTCCCAAAGAAATTTCCAAGCACAAAACTAATAATTAACCTCCTGCTCAAAAGTATCAGTTGTTTTTTTCCCCCTTCCTGACTAATCAAACCTTTCCACTCTGCACTCAACGCTTCAAGGCAATTTCTGTAATTAAAACTAAAGTAGAATTTTTCGCAGAAGTCTTCCACATTTCGTGTTCTTTTAAACTTCCTTAAATATTAAAGTCTTTAAACTTATTAACTTCCACTAACTGTAATTGAAATTGAGAGCAACTTTCCCCTTTTTTAAAAAATTTAGCGTTAAAAAGTGGATCTTTATTTGCATTTCTATCTCTTTGACATTTAGTTGGTGTAATTGTTTAAAAATATAAGTTTGAAAATATTTTATACTTAAACTTTATAAAAGAATATTTTAAAAATAAGGCATATTTTTAAATAAGAAATATTTGTAAGTTCCACACAATTTAAAAATATTTTGCTATACAAACGGTAATAGATGAATAACAAATTCGATTTTTATTTCATTCAATGACTTGTACTAGCAAATCATAAATGTAAACATTTTAAACACAGTATAAACATATTAGAAAAGCAAAGTAAACATGTTCATCCTTGTAAGCGTACAATATTGTTACTATTCAGTAAAATGAAAAACAACCTTCTTTAAATAATTGTCCTTAATATAAAAATAATCATTCTTTCGTTTTAAGAACAAATTTTATCATTTGCACTAAAATAATGACTATTTTGAAGATATTCATTAAAAGAATGCTTTCAAAGAGGATTAAGAATTATTTATTTTTCAATATATCCTATTAATGTTTAAAATATAGTATTAATCTTAGAAACAAACAAAATATCATACATCGCATTAAGCTATAACGATGTAAAGTTGAAAAATAATTTTAAACATTTATTGAGATGTTTTGAAAGACTTTTAGTTTATAATTTTAAGCATTTAAGGATGTGATTATAAATGTTAGTAGTTTATAAGAGAAAAATATGTGACATCTCTAACAATAATAAATATGAATGCGTGCATGTGTGCTGATTGACTCTCTAAAGGCCAATGTGACTGAACGTGGGGCATGGCAGCTTTAAGATAAGCACTTCGGATCGCTTTTTTGAGATTTTAATTAATAAAATTAAGCGCGTTATTTTATTGCAATTTCCAAAAATATCAGAACACAAATTTAATTTACAGTCATCTCATAATTCGGAAAATTATGTTTTTATTTAAACCAATTTCTTGTCTATCATTTTTTCTACTTTTAATTAATTTTTTTAAGTTATTTTAAGAGTATTTTAAATAATTTTTTAAAAATTCCTTAAGAATTCCTTTTTCTCCGCTGTTGATGATGAAGACACGAAAATTCAGTTCAATTTTCTTAATACCGAGTAAACGTCATCATAAGGCATGCTTTCAATAATATTTTTAAAAGTTTGTTGCATTTAAGATTAAGGTTCAACTTTAAAATAAATAATAAGAAAACATTTTAAAGATAGTTATTTTAAAGCATTTCTGTTTTTCTTGTGGTATGATTAGGTAGATAAGTCATACTACTGACCCCTGACTAGCCACGAAGGCACCCCTATAAAACACGTAAAACTGAATGATTGGACCGTCGCAACAGCAACACTGGTGGGAACTGTGGTTGAGTCCTAATGGTTATCACCGGCCAAGGTACAACCCTCCCGATAGGGAATACATCCCGTCATCGATGGGAAGGGCATACCCCCTCTTATCATTGTATCCAATGGGTTAGCGACATCCAATCACCATATCGGAAGCATCTCATTCTCAATTACGAGGTGCCCCCCGGGGGGGTTGATTGTGTGGATAAAGATGAGGATAGAAATTCAGATAAATGCATAGCACATTAAACAAAAGGGTTGAAGGATTATTTAATAATAGGGATTATACGGCTATCAAAATTTAAATTTCCAAAACATTCTGCTGTTTTATACATTTTTTAAAGTTAGATTATCAATATACATGACAGAGTCTAATAAGTTATTATGAAGCTGTTTTTTTATTTGAATATAATATCACTGAAGATGACAATATTATACATTATTTTAAGTAATTGAAGAGGATTTTATATAGAAAAATTGTTACTGATTTCTATTTCAAGAATTTTTATAAAATATCTCAAGATACTAAACATCTTGAAGAATATCACATTCTTATTAATTTAAATGAATGCTCTTGAAATAGTAAAGAATTCCTTATTTTAGTTTTGCATTCAGATATGCTGATTTAAATGATAATATCTTTTTTAAAAAAGCTCTGAAAAATAAATCCAGACTAAAATATGCTAATTTTGAACTAATTAACATATTTTAACAAGTTTTCAGCTGTTTTCAAGTCTGAGTGTTCGAAATAATTCTGAAATTTACAGTTTTTTCATTATACATAAATTGCAAAAACTCTTTGTTTATCATATTCTCTTGGAAACTTAAAAAATATATTCTTGAAAAAATATTTTTGAAATTTAAAAAATAACATTCTTGAAATAAAATCATTAAATAAATATTGCTTTTAAAATTATTTCAAATCCTCATTCTGTTCTTGAAACAAGAGAAACAAAATCCCAAGGAATACTGTTTAAAAATGTATCACAATTTTCAAATATCTTGTTATAACATTTCATCCCGAAGGCAGCATTTAATTGTTTAATATTAGGTTGGTGCGTATGAAGTGTCGGATTCTCTTTACATGCGGACGTTTGTCTCCCTGTTTTCGTTATACTTTTGTCTTTGGCATAACCTCATTCATAGTCGTATTGTCCATTGCCAGAGACTCATTTCAGCAAAATAGGTTTTCTCGAAGGTCTTCCCTTTTGTTATTTCTTTTGAGTTTATTGCCGATATGAATTCTGCCGACATTCGCGTCATTTTCTTATATGAGTACAAACTTGGTAATAGTGCTGCAAAAGCTGCACGCAACATAAACCAAGCGTTTGGGGAGAATACGGTTTACGATCGGAAAGTGCAGCGTTGGTTCGAAAAATTTCGGACTGGCGATTTTTCACTGCAAAATGAGCCGCGCGGAAGACCCAAAACGTCTGTGAAGAATGATGACCTGAAGGCTCTAGTGGAAGCGGATCCAGCCGTATCCACGAGGGAACTTGCTATCAGGATGAAAGTTGACCATACAACGATATTGAGGCACCTTTCTGAGATTGGCAAGGTTAAGAAGATGGACAAGTGGGTACCGCACGCACTGACAGAGCGAAATAAGCTGGAACGAACTGGAATATGAAGTTTTGCAGCATCCATCATATTCACCGGATCTCTCGCCGACCGATTTTCATTTTTTCAAGCATTTAGAGCTGTTTTTAAGGGGCAAACACTATGAAAATGAAGACAGTCTAAAAAACTCGATATCAGAGTTTATTAATTCTAAAGACCAAAATTTTTTTAAGACAGGCATCTACGCTTTAAAATCTCGTTGGGAGAAGTGTATTGAAGCGAATGGAGCATACTTTGATTGAATAAACAGCTTTTGAAGAAAGATATGCAGTTTTATACAATCACTTAAGAATCCGACATTTCATACGCACCAACCTAATAACTGTGTACTATTCGAGTTTCTATAAAATGTTTATATCCCGTAAATTTCCCAAATTAATTAAATCCTAATACGATTAAAACCAGACTTTAAAATATATTCTTTATTTTACATATCTAGCCATTTCTATTTCGGTGATATATCTAATTTCGAATTAAATATCTAATTTCGGTAAATATCTAATTTCGAATTCTAGAAATTTCCTTTTAATTCTAGAAATTTCGAAATATCTAATAACTTAATTCATATTTAACTACTTTGAAATTATGCAATTGCTTTAAATGGTATACTAGAATTATGAAGAAAACTATTAAATTCTAATCATAGTTTTAGAAAGCTTGTCAAAATTAGGTATCAATCGAGATATCTAATAGTTCTTCAATAATGTTTCTTTATGGAAATTATTATATATCCTCATATTACTTTCTTGAAAGTTTCAAGAATATTCTAGAGTGAAGAAAAAATTAAATAATTTTTCTAAGTTATGTTGCTGCTTTTATAGAAGTGAATGTCAAAATAAAATAAAAGTTTGAATTCCAATCCCGATCGTCAGGAATCTTAGACAAAATACTTAGCCCAAAAGCTCATCGTTTGCTCTCATTTAATATTTATGAAAACTTCAAAAAATAATCGAGAAGCTATAAAGATTTTCTTTTTTAAAGAAAAACTTTATAGTTTCTTGACAATTCTTCAATGAAATATTACTGTATTCTTTGAAAAGTGAATGTTAGGAGAATGTTAAAAGTTTTATTATGATATTCTGGAAACTCGCAGCAACCCTTCATTAATATTGAAGTTCTCATGTTACATTGTTGACAATATTCTAGAACCAATAAAAAATGTAAGTATTTTTTTATAAATACTTCTTCAAAAACATTTCCTTGAGTTATGAATATCAGGACAAAAAAAAAAAATGTTTAGATTTTAAATATGACCTTTAGAAATCTTGCAACAACACTGCATTTATACGATTAACTTTTGCACACATGTTGCATTTCTGACAATAATAAAGACGATATCAGAAAGAATAAAGAATTAAATTGCTTTTTAAAAATTAGATTAGATACATTCCTTAGGTGATTATTCTCAGGATAAGAAGCCTTTTAGAATGTTAATGACAATCTTCAGAAATCTTGCAGAAAACAGTTTATTAATAGCATTACCTTTTGTACTCCAGTTACATTCTTGATTATGACAAAGAATGTTCTAAAAACAGTGAAGGATAAAATTCTTTTTTAAACAATTTTTCAAAGACATATTCTATGAATAATGAAATTTGGGATAAGAAATCTGTTTAAATTTTAATTACGGCCCTTGAAAATCTTGCAATAATATATCATTAATAAGGTTGCTTCTTACCCTCATACCTTATGGATTATAACAAAGAATATTCTAAAGAACTATAAAAAATAAAATAGATTTTTAAATATTATTTCAAAGATATGTTAAATAATGAATCTCAGGAAATAATGAATCAAGATTTTCAGAAATCTTGGAACAAGGCTATAATAATAGGATTACCTTTTTTTTATCACGTTACATTCTTCAAAATATTAAGGAATATTTTAAATCAAATAGTTTTGTTTAAAATTAATTTATTAAAGATATATTCCTGGAATGATGAATCCGAGGATAAGAAAACTTTTTGAATGTTAATCACAATTCTCAGAAATCTTGCAGCAATAATTTATGATTACGATTACCTTGTGTCCTCATGTTAAATTCTTGAGAATTTGTCAAATAATATTCTAGAAACAAAAAAAGAGTTAAATAAATAATTTTTTCAAAGAACTTGAATAATGAATTTCAATATAGGAAAACTGTTTAAATATTAATCACGATTCTCAGAAACCTTGCAACAGCATTTCATTAATAAGATTATCTTTTGTCCTCATGTTACATTCTTTACAATATCAAAGAATATTCTAGAAATAATAAAGAATTAAATAAATTTTTTGAGAATAATATTTCAAAGATATGTTCCCTGAATAATGAATCTCAGGATAAGGAAACTGTTTAAATGTTAATCACGATCCTCAGAAATCTTGCAGCAACACTTCATCAAGAAGATTGCTGTATGTCCTCATCATAAGTAGACGAAAAGTGGCCTATTATGAGTTGATAACAGAAGAGAATGTCGTTTCTTCTTGCTGAAAAATTACTTGCAGCCAGTTCATTAAATTAAAGAACGCTGTTTAATTACATCCCCGTAGACTTGGCGCAGTCTTTGAGACACGAAGATCTGGTGTTTGCTGCAAGATGATGAAGTAGGGGGCAATCTGGAATGCATATTTTTGAAAATCGTCCCCATTCTCCATAACAAAATGTTCTTAATTTAATTTGTGCGAAATTAAAGCTTGCCCTATGGGGAATCCTTGATGTGCAGAAAAGACTCGCTTAAGACAGGAAAAACTGAAACTTTGATAAATTGCGTACATGCAATAAAAATTCTAATTTAAAACACCTTTTGTGCATAATAGGAGTATTGACTGAAGGCAGATTCGAATTTTGAAGTGACTGATAGTTAAAAATTTAAAGGCACATATGCTTTCAAAGTATATTGTAGGGAACAAAATTTGTGATTCCGTTAATTAATCAGGAAAATTGTCTACTTCCCTGATGATTTAAATTGTTTATTTTTTTCATAAAGCCACCTACAGACAATTCAGTGCAATATACAATAAGGAAAAGTAAATTTTAAAAATTACAATTAATATGCATGTACATCTAATATTTAGATATGTATATGCTCAAATTTGTCTTATTAAATATTTCAATATCTTGAATTAACTTTAAGCATAAGTCAATATACGCAATGTTTATTACAATATAGTCATATTTCATTATTACTCGTCAGCAGGGATGTAATTTTTATAACAAAGGCATTAATATGTAAATATTTTTAATACTTTGAAGGCAAATTTCCATAATTAAAAATCTTATTAATTAGGTATTCCATGTTCCATGGAATAACGCTCTTAATTCAATTTGTAATAATATTTGATATAATGTTCTAAATTCAACTTAATAAGGTAAATTTGGGCAAGGTGGGTCTAATAAATCTTTTTCAAAAAATTTAAAAAAATATTTATACCCATTTATTAAATTTATATGTATTCATCCAAAACAATTAAAAATCTTAGTCACAAATTTATTGCAAAGCAGTAGCACTTGTTATTCGTCTTATAACTGATATTTATTAAGACATTCTCTTTTTTTCTGTTTTGATTACAAATTGTTATTTCTTTAATTTAGTGGTTATTTAATGTTATCCGGGGAGATTCTAATTTAAATCTAAAAATGAATTAAGATTTAATAAAATTAATAATAAAAATGAATAAAGATTTACTCTACAAAGCAGTAATTTCAATAATTTTGTAAAGCTGAATACATCGGTTGCTTCTGATTCATATCATCTCTTACTTTCTCAAACTTTAGAATTGTTCAGTTATTTTAACTTTTACATTTATGATTTTATTTTTTGTTCCATCATTATTTATTCTTTGACATAAAATATTCCAGCATGAAGTAATGTTTTCGAAACAATAAATTTTAATATAAATAAATATATAATATGATTACAATACATTTTTGGAATAATAAATCCTTCATAAACTTAAAAAAGAAAAATGTTTGGAAAGTATAACTAATGAAAATGAAACAAATTTCTCACTGTTAAATAAAGTAAATTCTTTTGATGGCTTCATTAATAAAATATCCACAAGGCTTAGCTGATGGAAAATTAAGTTCTAAATTAATTGCTAAATTAAGTTCCTTTAATGAATTACAGAACTTCCGTTGTCTTCATTGCCGTATGCATACAGAAATATCTACATTTTGATTCATACAGGATATCACATTGAAAGCAGATTCATTCTTTTGTTTCTTATAACATTCAATCGTCTTAGGATTCGCAGATATAATGAATAGTTCATGTCAAATACCGAGTGGAATTTCCAAGTACATTTTTAATCGTAGAACGAACTTTGAAATAAAAAAAAATGTATATATATTAAACAAAACAAACCTCACGTTCTTTTTCACACTGTATATAACGAACACACGTTCTTCACATTAAATAAATCTCTTGTTAATGAAAGAGAAAATAATTTGCTATTTTTCTTTTAATATTTAATTTTATCGGTTTGGGAAATGTTTTTTTTTTATGCTTTCACCTGATGGCTTTGATTACAAATTTGTGGTATTTACAACATAATTAAATGAATCCTTTCGGTAAAAGATGAATATGAGGAATATTCTGTATTTATTTACAATTAAATTTGCTTTTATTTTTTATTTTCTGCATATTTGGTTTATTTATGAAGCATTAAGATATAATTTCGTAAACACCGATGGCATAATCTTAAAGTTTCAGTGATCACTATATCACAAATACACTGTAAGTTTTTATTATAATATTTATTATTTTATTATTTTCCAGAAATGATAAAAACGGAAAACATTTCTAATGCAAAGATATGCTATAAAAATTTATTTACAGTCGGTGCTGAGGAAGAAGTCTTATTGTCAAAATCACTATCTGCCCTTTATAGCGAGCGTAATGCAACGATAAATATTTAACGAACATATTGCAACGATAAATATTAAACGAGCTTAGTACAGCGATAAATATTAAACAATTATTTTATAAATAGTGCCAAAATAAAGAAGTTAAAATCAATAATACTGGTACTTTGTTATCATAATCACTACTCACGAGTGATATCCAATGTCATTCCCAAATGTTCTACTGTCGTAATTGAATAACGGCTTCTAAGGTATACCACAGAGTCAAATAGCCTCTTAGTTATCAAATATACTACTTGAAACTTAAAAACCAACTCCACCCTCAGGATTACATCCACCACTCCTTACTTTGATACAAAAGCACACACACAGTTTGCTTTGGAAATTTCCATATCAATCCATCATGTATTTATCGCCAGCCTTTGGTAGCTGAAGTTACAATTGATATATAATGCCGCTTAATGACAAACGCGCCTTCTCTCTACCCCCACCAGTAGCCAAACTATATCATTTCAGCGATTATATCCGTCGAGTAATCGCTGCCACACAGAGCACTCCGAGGCAAAATTAAAATCTCCATGCTGCATATATAAAGCTGCTGCCCGAACAGAAGAAACGGCAAATAAAAGTAGCAAGAAAAAGACGACCAGCAAAAGGGTTTAAAATGTCTTGCTAAGTCGATGTTATGGGGCCCCTTAATTTGGGCGATTATGCTTCTACGGTAGTCAAGGGGCCGATGTAATAACACGTCATAAATTATGCTGACGGCGATGTATTGCGTCACCGCGAGGGATTGAAAAGGGGGTCGTGTTTTGTTGAAGTTCGTGTAATTACAGGTTATGAGTTAAGGTGTGGGATGGGAGCTGCCATCTATAATATAGGGAAGGATTTCTTCGACACAAACCGCTTTTTCATGCAAAATTATGATTACAGAGAGGTTTAATTTTGTCAGTTTTATACAGAAATACAATTAAAAAGTATTGTTATCATCCAAAAAATTTCCAGTCCTTGTAGTCCTTGTCAAATAAATCCGAAAAAAGACTTTTTTTTTTACTACAATAAACGCTAAACTTGATTATCTTGTGACGGATTGTTAACTTTGTGGACTATCCACGGTTTGTAATATTTAAGATATTGCTAGAAAAATTTGAACACAAATAAAAATGGTGAGTCTAAAACTCGATTATCTTTTGGCTGATTGTTAACTTTGTGGACTATTCGTGGTTTTTAATCCCGAGATATTACAAGAAAAATTTGAACACAAATTAAAATAGTAAATGTTAAACTTAATTATCTTTTGGCGGGTTATTAACTTTGTGGACTATCCCGGGTTTTTAATCCCAAGATATTTCTATAAAAATTTGAACACGAATGAAAATAGAGAATGTTCCAGCGACAAAAACAAAAGATCGAGATTGTTCAGTTTTGAAAAAAAATACCATTAATATTAAGTAAGAGCAGAATATCTGCTATTTATAAAATCAGAGCTGTAAATGTAAACTTTTTTGTAATGGTCTATACAGCAATATAACAGAAAGTCCTTTATTATTTCAGTCATTTTATAAAACCCACAGTAGCATCACCCTATTCAGTCCAATGTATAATCAGTTATATACTATATATTTCTCTATAAATCTTTTGTATTATTGAGAGCTTGATAATTAAAAAATAAATGAATTTCAGAAGGCAGCATTTACAAAAATTTTAAGTACCAAGTTATGTATTTTTGACTGAAATCTGTGAATTGAAAGTTTGTCTTTTCATGGTCCGGAAACTAATGACTTTAACATTTAAATTTTTGATAGGTAAAAAAGTTTGGACTTTTCAAGGGCTGCGAGTTAGTCTGTTTATTTTCATTTTGACACGTGAGCGGAATAAGTAAAAAATTAAACCAACTGTGTCAATAAGTGGAAATGTTTTCAAAAAAAAAATGAATAATTATTAAATGAAAGCAAAGAACTCCCGTTTTTCATCTCATTTAAAAATTTTAAAATTTGAGATAAGTGACGCAATAAAATGTGTTTTGTTTTTTGAGAGCCCGAATGCTGACTTTCTTTAAATTTTGGATTCAGTTTTATTAAAGTATGTAGTTCAAAATACGTTCTTACTTTTCTTCGTATGATACGAAATTAAAAGAAACGCGTATAAAAAATTGAATATTGAGCAATATTTCTACTTTTTATCAGACAATTCAATATTCGCAAAAAATATTGTGCGATAGCATTTTTATTTTCAATATTCCATTGCATTATTCTAAATGATAATTTTAAATTAAGTTTCTTTACAATTATTTAATTTATGCTTTATTTTTTATTTTTCTGGGAGAGAAAAATGATCGTCAACATTTTTTCATCTCTAATTGGAATAATGAATGAAAATTGCGGAAGACACTTTGATACAATTACTATCTAAACTGAAAAACTGAGCATGCAAAATTTTGGCAGCCTAATTTAGTACAACACGAAATTCGATTTTTTTTCTATTATTTTATTTGCTTGAAAATTTATATACATTTTGGACTTGATCCAAAAACGATTGGTTTTTGTCTTGATTCTTCCAATTCACGATTGAATTGGAACAATAAAAATTCAGACTTACGTACATTCTTTTGTCTGTAATGTCCATTTCTATAGAAAAAGTGCTCCAGATATGTTGATAAAAAGCTCTTAAAGAGAAATAACTGATGCCATCTTCGAGTTAAAAGCAAAGCTTTCTAAAATTCAACAACTTTAGGATGTTTATTCTTCGATTCGATGAAAATTTTCTATATTAAAAGCTTAATGCAGGACCAAATCGTTTAATGTTGTCGGTTTAGTGTTAGTCAAGCGTATATCAACAAAGGTGTCTCTAACAAACACGTATTTGAACAAATATTGATTTTACTGTGTAAACAATTTGTCGTCTTTGAAATCCTTTCCAAGAATTTTTTCTTTCAAAAAAATGTTAATATTTTGACAGCAAATAGTTTTAGAAATCAAATAAGGAATTTTAAGTCTCTTGCCTGGAGCTCATTGGTTCGTAGATACGCGAACTTCTGAAAATTGATTCGAATTTTTAGGTTAAAAAAAAAAATTTTTTTTCAGAAATATGAAGAGTGACTCTTTGCAAAATATTTAGCATTAATCGTAGATACTGATTTAAAATAAATTGAATTTGAATTAAGATTAGCAAAAATAATTCAATAAACGTTAGAAGATTTATAAAGAAAACTTTTGGAAAACAAATCGTTTGCATTTGTTTGATGAAGAGCTCGAATTTAGGAGTTTAATTTATTTCTGAAATTTTCTATACATTATACAAATCTTTATAAGAGTGAAATTATCAAAAACAATGAGGAAAAAAAAAGAATTTTAGTCTTATATAAGAAAAGAGTAACTTCTTGATTAAAATTGCAAATTATTAAAAATGTATCAAACAAAAATTCTAAAAAGAATTTTGAGGATAAGCTGCATAGTATAAATATTTTAAGTTAAAGAAAAATAGAATATAGTTGTATTGGATTGTATGTTGTTTTTGGATTATTTTAAATATCTTAAAGCTGTCATAAGTTTTCTTGTGTAAAATAGATATAAAAGTTTTGATGAATCCATTAATATATTAATTAATAATAAGCATAACTATTTATAACTATAAATAATAGTTGTCGATCTTTCTTTATTGCGTTGCCTTAAGCCTTGTATTTGAAGTATATGTATTTGAAGAAAAGTAGTTTTTCTTAATATTATATACATTGCGTAAAAAAAGTAGGAAGGCACTAGATTAAAAAATAATAATAATGATTTTTAAAAAAAATTTTACTGCAATTATTTTTATAAGAATTATATTTTAGATCATTGACCAAAAATAATTAATATCTTAAAATGATACTCAAAAATAACGTATAAAGGATAATAAAAATTGTTTCATTTGAAACCGTATAAAAAATAGGACAGTTATAAAAAGAACAAAATATAGGCTGTTTTATTAAAAAATATTCTTTCCATTAGCTTTTTGACATCGAATAATTTGTTTTAATCATTAGTCATTCTGTTTTAGTCATTTAGTTAGAAGTGAGTCATACAAAGATTGGTTTTCTGTTTGACAAAAATTATCAAATGAGTTATTTATTGCCACTCTAAATTCAGAGAGCGATTCAAACTGCTTCCTACTGGTGTACACTCGACGAGCAGCATTGCTCAGACATTTTCTACTAAATTCAGAAGGCCTCTTTTAGTTGCTGAGGTAAATCTGCGCATTTTCTGCAGTTAACCAATTTTTGACTCCACTGGCAATGTGAATTGATTCTCCGTCTTGTTCATCATCTCCACTGTTCTCCTCCTAATGCGGAGCCATAAAAAAGAAACTCAGAATTCAGAACATTTATGTAGTTTATGTTTCTGCTTACTATAGAGAAAAACAAATACGTTCTTCTTCCATAGCCAACTGCTAACCAGACCCTTAAGCTTCCTCCTTCCATTTGTCTAGTTGAATAATATTGTTCTGCAATCTTCAGACAATGCCAGTAGTATTGATAATCGTCTGGACCATATAAAACTTTTTTCCATCTGAAAATATCGCAAAAGTTCATTCGCTGGTCTACGACATGTGTTTCTTAGCCCAAGACATACGATTATTAATATATATTTTTTTCCGCTTTGGATGATGCGCATGTTTCTTTTTAAGATTAATCTCTTGGACTTTTAGATGTGGTTTTATACTTTTTGCTAGGACACATGAATAAGTCCTGCTTGATTTCGAGTTTTTTAAAAATTTCCGCTACTCTTTTTAAGCTCATGAGCAAGTTTTCTTTCATCAAGAGGCGTTAACCTTTTAGGCCTACCGTCTTCTTTCTTATTCTGATTCAGTTTGAATTTTTAATAAAGTTAGAAATTATATTGGGGCTGACATGCAGTATATAAGGTATCTCTCTAATACCTTTACCATCATTTTTATAAGCAACAACATGATCCTTTTGAAAACCTTTTAAGTCTATACCTCTAAGCATTGTGAAATTAAGGCATCAGTGAAAAATTTCAAGAAATAGACTTTTCTGAGGAAGCAGTTTAAAAAAAGTTTATTCTTATTCTTCTACTCGTGCACATTCCATCAAATAAAAAATATAGCAGGTACCCATCTACTTTTTTTACGCATTGTAAATTATATTTTCTCATCTTTCTAATTATAAATAGTGATAGCTATTTCATTTTTACATGAAAATAAATAAAACATTGTTAAATAAAACCTACACAAGAATCTATTGGAAAGGATAAATATATAAAAGAACATTTTTTAAAAATAACTATCCATATATTTTTTATGCATTGTATTCAAACTATTAATTATCATATGCTTGTACGCAACGACACCTATTGAAAAATATTAACGTAGAACATTTTTCAAATACCTTTTTTCGTATAAAATGAAGCGGATAGAACGTTATTTTCCAAAAAGGTTCTTTCAATTTTAAACCTAGAGTATTCTTGAAACCATACATCTATGCAATTACTATTATTCTATAAAGGTTAAAGTTTCATCGATCGTCTAGAATATCATCGGAATTTATCAAAATTTCGATTTGAATTTTTGAATGACAAGCACTCAACGACACTTGTTGAAAAATACTAACTCAGAACATTTTTCAAATAGCTTTTATATCCAAACTGAAGCGGATATATTCTCCCAAAAGATTACTTCGGTTTCAAGCCTTGAGTTCTATTCTTGAAAGCATATTTTGCTCCATGCCATTACATTTATCCTATAAAGGTTAAAGTTTCAGCCTATTTTTCCCAAGCCACAGCAGTTCCTTTGTAGATCAATATTTCATTCAAAGTCAGACGTTGTTATCGTTGCTGGAGGAAGATGAATGACATAATTGGTTTTGAGAAGGATGTAGTAACTTCTAATGACACAATCGTGTTTCTTGAAAGTCTCGAAGCCACCGGTTGCCGTGATTCCATAAGTAAGATCTTCTGCTCTATCGAGTTCCAATTTCGACATCCATAAAAGATTTGCAGAAAGGAATTTGAACTTGATGTCTGTCTTTGGAATAATGTTCTCATATTTCTTGGAAAGTCGTAGATCGTTGATTGATGAATTATTGAAGTTTCACCATCTCTCAGAGTTTGGTGTTTTCTTGAAATTCTCAATTGGGGGAAGGGGGTTTAATTATCGCATTATAAATGCTTGAAATATTCACCATCACTTTATTTCTATTTTTAACCAATATTTTTTTATTTAGGTATTTAATTTGAATATTGTTTCAATATAGGCAATTGTTAAAAAGTCAATTTTTTTTTACGAAATCATGATTTTTTTTTGTATATTCTATTTGTTTATAATTAATGTTTGAACAGGATTTTTACTAAATCGTTTGAATTTTGTTTTTAAGAATATTTTTGGAGAAGTCACACTTATTTTTATATTTGAATTTACAATCATTTTAATGCTATTTTGCATATTGCAATGCTATTTTTACTAATTCCATTACTTAATAGAATTTTCTTATGAAAAGACTCTAATGCATGGTTTTTATTCAAATAATTTGGTATAATGATTCCTTAATAAGATGCATATTTTCTGAACCCGAAAATACGTAACATATTCATTTAAAAACATTAAAAAAATTTTTAATGTTCCGCAATGTGAAAAAAAATTTGAAAATTTCTTGTTATTTAAAAGGAATTAGAAAATTCCTAAACAAATAATTTCATAAACCTCTAAGCTAGAATATTTTAACTTTTTTCCCCTCTTTTTAGACAAAAAAACATTTTATTTTTCATTTTTAAAACCTTTTGCCACTTAACTAATATGATTTGGTGTCAGAGGTGCTTTTCGAATTTTTTTTTAAAATTCAAACATTATTTTCGAACGTTTTTCGAAAAACGCATCTTGAACGCAGTCACGTACCTCAAGCACGTAATTCAAAGCAGGTTTACAATATGAATATATTTTTTTGTCAGAAATATGAATAATTTGTCAAAAATAAACAAGACTAATTTGAAAATGCATTCTTTATTATGAGAAATATTGGTAAGAAATTCGGTACGACAAATGTTTTTGCAGTAGTTTGAAAACTGTACATAAATAAATACATTTTAAATATTTAACTATAAAAATTAGGTTACAAAATTTTAATAAAAAAGCAAATGGTCTCTGAGATGAGGAATAAGATAAATTATATTATTGCTTTAAAGTGCGATTATATTTTAATGAATGTCAGTCTTCTTTAAATACGACGTCGTAAAGATATCTAATCACATGATAATCTACATTCTTCTTTATAAATCGAGTGTCATAAAGATATAAAAAATCTTTGGAAATAAAAAAGAGGAAAAAAAAATAGAAAAAAATCGTATAAAACTAAAATGATTTTACGCATTAATAAAATAATACAATAATATATTACACTATTACTTTACTTCTTATAAGTCAGCAGGAAAAAAATGCTGAAATTATAAATTTATATAAGAAGAAAAAAATATTGAAATTACCTTAATATGTTCTCTGAAAGCAAAAATAATAGACTCGTAAAATTTCATAAAATTATATTAGGAAATAATAAAACTATTTTTTTGTAAATTTATATAATAAACTTTTCATTTGATACAAAATTAATGCTTTCATTCAGAAAATACTTTTTTCTATCATAAATTATATCTTTTGAATAAAAATTTAAGCAGGAATATCAGTTTTGTAACCTTTAAGTCACCAAGAAAATAGCTCCATAATAATTGATGTCAAATCCATTTTTCGCATACATATGCTTTACATAAATAAACCTAAAAATAGAAAATATAGTATTTTCTTAGTATTTATTTATTCATTTCTTATCCTATTTTAAATAACTAAAAAATTAAAATTAATTAAAATTAAAAACTGACTATTTACTGTTTTGTAACTGAGTTTCCGCCAAAAGTTCAGAACGGATAAAAGTAGGAAGAATAGCATTTAAAAATATATGAAACAAAAAGATGACAGCCCTTGTTTTTCACATATGGGAACTAATAACAGACTTGTTCATTGCTACGTTCAATGGAATGAGCACCATTAGAGTCATTTTTGGTTTTTCTCGCTTCCCTAATTTTCAGTTATCATCGAATATTTTGGGGGGATTGAGACGAAGTAATAGGAAGGGGCAATTACAGCGAAACCGAAAGAACGTGCGGGTTCATCTCGCGGCCACGATCCCTGCCCCCTTAGAAAACTTTTTTTTCTTTTTTGTTGTTTTCTTTGTGGTTGAAAAATAGAGCTCCTACAGTTGTTTTTTAGTTGTTGTTTAAACATTTAAAGTTAAATTTTAGTTTTTTTTTAAACAACTAAATAACTTTGACATAGATTTAATGTATAGTATACATTATTTATTGTGTAATATATTTAAATGAACTGATCGATAGATTTTTGATTTTCAAAGAAAGAAAAACGCATTCGAAAATAATAGTTTGGAATTATGGTACCGATTAAATATTCAAGAGAAGAGTTTTTATACCAAAAATACATTGCATTCAATCCGCGGAAATAATTATTTTAAGAATAAAATCCTTAACCATATTTTCATACATTGATAAAAGGATAGAAAGGATGTGAAAGGAAAGAAAATTTTCTAAATTAATCGTTTAGTATTTTCATATCTCATAATTTTAAACGGATAATTTTTATAAATATATACGAGAGATGATAGAATACAAAGTTTGCAAAGCAAAGGAAAATTGCCTTATTAAAAATAGACCCAGGATATAAATGGTAATTAAGAGATATATGTAGCGTCACTTCTATACATAATCACCAAATCTATTGAAGCATTTACCACACCGCTGGACCAACTTTCTAAATCCATCTAGGTAATATTCAGGTTCTGGCTACTGAGCCAGTTCTAGGCACCTTTTTAAACAACACCGTCTGATACGAACTTTACTTCGGATAAGGGTTTCTTTAATACCTGGAAAAGTAAATATTCATTGGGAGCCAAATCGGGATTATATGGGGGTTGGCTTCAGACCTCCCACCTAAACGTTTCCAGCTATCTCCCTCTACCGACTTCAAAAGAACGACGTCATTTCGATACTTATTTTCTACTCATTGCTTCGCCATCGAACACTTCAATGATTTGTCAATTAATGTCTGATGGGGACACATAGAAATTGTATCACGGCTTGTATCTCTATGCGAGACCACTTCTCTCGATGTGATGACATTACTATCGGTATTTCAGGTCTTAGTATCAACACAATCTACTCGAGCGATTGGTCTAAGATAACTTGTGCCATGTGTCTCCACTCTAGGTGATAATATTCCCATCTAAGATTTTTACTATCCAAATACCGTGGCTTGTAAACTTTTTTTGGATCAATCCTTGTACATATAAACTTATTTGTTTCGTGTATCTCTGAAACAGCTCTAAGACTTTTTTCCTGAAAGAGAACGATTTTACACGCAAAATAAATCCATTTTTTATAACTAAATATTATAATAAGCATATTCAACTTCCATATCAATATTTTTTTAATGTAGTGTTGTGGTCTGAACAAGAATGGTGCCTGTGTTGTGGATCCTCGGTTCATGTCACACTTTTTGATTTATTTTTTGGTAATGCATTTAATATATTTTGATATTTTTTCTTGAAAAATTTATCTACATTGGAGTCTTTCCTAAAAAACGCTACAAAAAATTTACTGCTGACTATTAAAGCTTATCTATCTCATGTTTATAATGTTACACAGTGTTATCTCGGACACGATTTCACCATGGTAAAGCTGAATTTAAGTTCAAAAATATAAGTAATGGTAGAATAATAATTATTAATTATTAAAAAATAAATAATTTAAAATAGAAGATTATTTCGAATAACATATTAAACTAAGTGCATTCAAAACTTTTTTTTACTTACATAACTAGGTTGTATATAGTTAAGACAGAAAAACATAAATATGTAACAAATATGTTATTCGTGTATATATACTTTCTCCGAAAAAAAACAACAACTCCTAAGCGAAGCTTTTTCTTCCAGATTCAAAAATAAAAAAAAATCTCTACCATTAATTTACTTATTTCAATCAGCGCAAATCCAACGCTTCCATAAATAATTGTTATTTAGAGCATGAAGTCGTTTATTATATTGCAGATTAAAAACATATTCCAATGCATATGTATATATATTTCACGTCCGATTGTTCAACAAAAATTATTATTTTCCTTTGAATGATTTGAATCTTTATTAGAAGAAATAATAAAAAGACATACTATGATTTTCAATAGCGTGGCAACATATACATCGAATATTCAATGCAGCATTCTAGAAACATGGAAGAAAAAACTGTACGACAAGAAATAAACGAAAGGTATTTTTTTATTTCTAAAAACTATAGTTATGAATGAGGAGTCAGTCGAAGATTACCAGAAGATGAATCTTCGTTAGAGATTGAATAGCCTGCTGAAGAGTTCTTTTATTTAGATGGTTTCTTTTAAATGCTGAAAGAATGAGATGAATTTATGAATCTGTTAGGTGCTAGACAACATTAATTTTACCTCTCAGACGATAGCGGGGGTGTTTGTCTGGATTCTTGAAAGATGGATTGGTCTTGATTTATTAAAAAAAAATCTATAGGAAGGATTGAACAGCACAGTGAATAAGAGAGTCATGCTGAAAGAATATCTAGTAAACTGAAACATTAAAAATGAAGTTCTATAACTTTCAAAATCCATCAAAATAATGCGTATATTTTAAAGTCGGGAAGATAAAAAACGAATTTTTAATGTTTCGCAAGAAAAAGAAACATCGAATTTCTTTTTATGAGCATGTTTAAACTTTTTTTACATGTCACGTATTTTCTTTTACACTGATTTTTCGAATATTATCCTTGAAAAATCTTTCAATCTATGGTAGCGACAAAGAAAAATGATTCGGTGAAATATTAGGCTAGTTTTATCCTTTTAGTAATCTTATATCTGATTTTCCTTTTAGACTTTTAGCTTACCGTTTGAAACTATAAGGAAACTATTATTGCAAGATCTTATTATTTCGATTAACGATCAGATTACGAGGGAGGTTTCTGAAGCCAGAACTTATCATTTAAAAATCATAAAATAGCGGGCCTTTCACATGGCAGAATTAAACCATCATAAAAAATACACTAGAAGTGTTCCGTAGTAAGGACAATCTTCATTATTGATCAAATTGCGAGGGGGATTCTGAAGGCAGCACAGATCTTTCGCAAAGCATCGAATGTCGGCTTTTCAACATGCCGAATTAAACCACCACAAAAACCACGCAAGCAGTGTTTCTTTATCTCCAATTTCAAATTCCTGACTCTACCATTATAGTCATGATTATTAAATATAATCGTTTTAAGAAGCGAATTATCACATGTTAAATTATATAGATAAATTTAAAAAAATAATTTTTGTGAAATAATTAGTAAAATTAACTAATCTTTATTAATGATCAAATTGTGAGGGGGATTCTAAAGCCTGCACGTATGTTTCGTGAAGCATCAAATATTGGGTATTTCATATTGTCGATTTAATCTATCACAAAATCTAAGTGGACGGCGTTTCTTCAACCGTAACAGTGTTCGGTTTCAAATTACTGACTTTGCCACAGCAATCCTAACAGTAGCTTAAAAGATAAATTTTCTTATGGAGAAAATGATCAAATATGGAATTATATAAGTGAGTTAAAAATATAACTTTTCGGAAAGAACTAATTAAATTAACTAATCTTGATTAATGATGCAATTGCGGGAGCAATTTTGAAACCAGAACTTATCATTCGAAAAGTATCAAATATCGGGTTTTTAACACTGCAGAATTAAACCCTCAGAAAATCTAAGTAGGCAGCATTTCTTTAAAAATATTTGGTTTCAAAATCTTGACTTTGCAGTCAGCTTAAAGGATAAAATTATTCTGTATAGTATTATGTAAATGAATTAAAAATATAAATTTCCAGAAAAAATTAATCTAATTAATTAATCTTGATTAATGACCAAATTGCGAGAGCGATTTTGAAAATAGCATCTCTCCGGTGACAAGCATGAAATGTTGGGAATTTCTCAATGTCTAATTAAACAACCACAAAGATCATACAAGTGGCGTTTCTTTAAAAGTTTCCGATTTCAAATTCCTTATTTTTCTATAGCAGTCATGATAACAGCTTAAAAGATAATCTTTCTTATTTCGAAAAGTGTCATATGTAGAATTATATAAGTGAATTAAAAAATATAGCTTTTCCGAAAGAATTAATAAAATTAATTAACCTTCGTTAATGATCGAATTGCGAAGGCGATTCTGAAGGCAGTACGTATCTTTCGCAAAGCATCAAATGCCTTCTTTTCAACATGTCGTATTGAACCATTACAAAACCACACAAGAAGTGTTTCATTATCTCCAATTTCAAATTTATGACCCTACCATTATAGCGATGATTATATTAGATAATCGTCTTATGAAAAATCTATCAAATATAGAACAATAGAAGTAAATTATAAAAATATTTTCAGAAAAAATTAATCAAATTAATTAATCTTGATTAATGATAAAATTTCGAGGGCGATTTTGAAGCAAGAACCAATTTTTCCTGGCGCGTCAAATTTTGGCCAATTAACACTGTCGATTTGAACTATCACAAATTATATGCAAACAATGTTTTTTTTAATAGAATTCGGTTTCAAATTCAAGATTCTGCGACTACAACCACAATAATTTCTTGAAAGATAATCATCTTGGGAAGCGAATAATCAAATATAGAATTATATATGTGAATTAAAATGCACAATTAAATCATCACAAAATATACACAAGTGATGTTTCTATAATAGTATCCTATTTCAAATTCCTGATTCTGACAAAACTGTTATGATAATAACTAAAAAATTATCATATATCTTAAAGAATAATCATATTATGAAGGAAATCGTCGAATGCATACTTATATAGCTTTTCAGAAAGAATTAATAAAATTGATTAACGTTGATTAATAATTAAATTGCGAGAACGATTCTGAAACCATCATCTCCATTTCCCGAAGCATCAAATGTCGGTAATTTCACAATCTTTCATAATCGAACTAAACAGCCACAAAACCCACGCCATTAGCGTTTCTTTTACTGTATCCAATTTCAAATTTCTGATATTGTCTCGGCAGTTATAATAACAGCTTACTCTGAAGCAAATTATCAAATATAAATTTCTACGAATGAATTAAACAAATAATATATAAAAAGAATTTAATTCAATTTCTACTTAGGTCAACAAAAAAATTTTTTATTTTAGTCACTTTTTATTAAAAAAATATTTAAAAAAATTATTAAGCATTAGAAATTTTTGATTAATGCAAGAATTAAATTCGCATTTTTCACCTTCACTAGAAAAATGCTGAGATTGCATTTTTCCTGTTAGCTTATCGATTGCGTACTGCCAGTTGATTTCAATTTTCATTACACACTGCTAAAACTCTATTTAAACTGTGAACAATCAAATAAATTTAATTGATGAATGAATATTTGAAAAAAAGAATTGTATTAATATCGAATGTTATCCATTCCAAATTTCAAGAAAATTATTTGAACTTGAATGGTGTAAAATTATTTTATTAATGATTGAAAACTTATTACTGCCAAACAATACTCTTTGCATCAATCGAATGATTTGTTTCCTGGAATAAAGAGAATTTTGTTACATTGCATCAATCAAATGATCGTTTGCTTGCTGGAATAAAGATAATTTTGTTACATTGCATCAATCAAATGATCGCTTGCTTGCTGGAATAAAGAGAATTTTGTTACATTGCATCAATCAAATGATCGTTTGCTCGCTGGAATAAAGATAATTTTGTTACGTTGCATCAATCGAATGATCGTTTGCTGAAATAAAGATAATTTTGTTACGTTGCATCAATCGAATGATCGTTCGCTTGCTGGAATAAATAAAATTTTGTTACGTTATCTCAATCGAATGATCGTTGGGTGAAATAAAGAGAATTTTGTTACGTTTATGTTCTGGTTGGTTATTTACTTTTCGCGTTGTTTGTTTAGATCGTATAGTCATAATGACAATAAGTAGCAGTTCCGTTACAGTTTAAATATGAAAAACTTTAAGATATTAATAGTCTCTTGAAGAATAGAAAAGAAAGAATGGTTGATATTTATATCTGAAATCCAAACCCTGTATTAAAGTATTCATGGCTCTAGCATTTATTTTTTCCCTTTAAATGCCAGTTATAAAGTTTTTTTTCATAATTTTTTCTTGTTTTTTCTGCTAGCTTATTTTCTAATTGTCTTTATTAAACAGAAAAAAATACTGAAAGATTAGACGGTAACACATGTGGAAAAGAATGTATTATACCAGGTATCTCAAAAACCTTAAGTGAGGCCTTTATTTTTTAAATATTGATCATAGACATATTCTATAAATTACAAAGTTGATTAAAAAGAGGTGAAAAATGTTATGAAATCAGTTAAGACCTTCAGGGGATTAAAATTTAGAAATACAAAATTTTAATTTTAATACGAATTCCGTACGAAAAAATTTCCAATCACTAAAATATTCCCCATCTTCTAATAAGGTCTTGTACAAAATTTCGGAATTTTTGTAATGAAAATTCTCAAAGATATGTTACAAAAAAGTTGGCGACTGATCAATCACAAATAAAAATGCTATTGTTTACAGCCTCATTGCAGATGACGCGACGCAGGAAATCAGCATTAGGAAATAAAATATGGTACATACCCTTAGTTTTAAATGCAAATTTTAAAATCTATGCTTCCTGAAAATACTTTACAATTGCATATCATAAATTACAGTATATAACTTTAAAATAGCATATCATAAA